>JAKUBF010000044.1:0-47583 GCA_030563185.1 Saturnispora sanitii | reverse complement strand
AATTGGTATTTGTATATTTATTCCCAATGGTGGTTGGCGTTAGCTGTAATCCCATCATTGGAGGCCTTACCCCATGGTAGGCGAATCATCAAATCAATTGTCGATTCCAATTTTCAAACTGGTGGATTATCATAGGTGGTGCAAAGTGATTGGGAGTGGTGGGTGCTACAAAGGTAAGAATAGATACTTTATAGTATTTATTCTGTATAATATTTATTCTTTATAGTATTGTATAGAGTATTATTATAGGAGGTTTTTTTGGCCATCTTTATGATGGTCTTTTTTCCTCCTCGCAAAAATATCACAATGAGCGCTAATGTGTATTCCCTTGCGTTATGTCTATTCGCAGGCGTATATATTTCTAGGGTTTACGTTGTAATAATCAAGTGATTTATAACACTTTTAATATATCTAAAGTATGAAAGTTGTTGAGCACACAAAAATAGAATACTATTTTGATACCTTTTAGTAAATTAAATATTAGATATATTATAAATGGAATATTTATGACAAAGAGTAAACATATATAGTATGTAAAGGATAAAAATGAAATGATATGAAAAGTAATTTAATATTAATACCAATATTAATTTTTCTTAGAACCCTTCTTACCCTTCTTACCCTTCTTTGACTTGGTTGAAGTAGTGTTATTCACTGGTTTGTTAGGAGTAAGGTTAGCTGGTTCAGTATCAACTGATGACTCCGTATTTTCTTCCATAATTGGTAAATCCTTTTCACCTGGGTGAGTTTCTAAATATGCAACTTTAGCAGCTTTAACTAATTCATTGAATTCACCAGTGTCCAAACACATAGAATGGAATTGAGTTGATTTATCAGTGATTAATTTATATGGGTGATCATATTCCTTAGCAATACCTTGATCTAATACTAAAATCTTATCGTAATCAATAATGGTCTTCAATCTATGAGCAATTGTTAAAATTGTACTATCATTGAATTCTTCTCTAATTGTTGTTTGAATCTTAGCATCGGTTTCATAATCAATAGATGCAGTTGCTTCATCCAACATCAAAATTTTTGGATGTTTTAATAATGATCTGGCTAAACAAATCAATTGTCTTTCACCTTGTGATAAATTAGATCCACCTTCAGAAACTTCATTTTCTAAATCGTTAAATTTATTGACATTTTCATCTGAACTTTCTTCATTTTCATGGACTAATGATTGACCAGATTCAAGTTTAATCTTCAAACCAATGAATTCTTCATTAGATATTAACCCAACTCTTTTTAATGATTCAAAAATTTCAATGTCATTGTATTCATTGAACATATCTAAATTGGTTCTCAAAGTCCCTGTAAAAAGTGTTGGTTCTTGTGGGATAATAGTCAACCCTCTTCTTAATCTATCCAAACCTAATTTACCAATGTCAACATTATCAATTTTAATTGACCCAGTATCAGGTTCAATAAATCTGAAGAAACTTGTAATAATAGTAGATTTACCAGCACCTGTTCTACCAACAACACCAACCTTTTCACCTGCATTAACATGGAATGATATGCCCTTAATAACTTGTGGTAAATGTGGAGCATAACGTAAAGATAAATTATCAACTTCAATTTCACCTTTTTCAGGCCATGATGGGGATGGATCATTTTCAGGGATTGAAGGAGCTGGTTCTAAAGTAACTGCATCAATATATTCTTGGACTCTTTCAACAGAATTCAAATTAATTTCAACGTCTGCATAACATCTTAAAAGCCAAAGTGCATTAGTTGAGAATGATGCAGCAATGGATAAAGCAATACCAGCTAACCCAGCATCGATACTTTTAGCATAGAAAACAGATAGGGCTGCAGAAAAGACAATTAACATAGCACCAATTAAATGAGTACGGAATGACATCCATCTATTGTTAACCCAAACGTAGAAAAATGGTCTGTTATTATCATTAATTTTGGACATATTATCAACCATAAATCTTCTTTCGTCACCATAAGCTCTAAGTGTAGTAACACCAACTAAAGTTTCAGTAAAGTGTTGATTAATTGGAGATCTAGTAACAGATTCAAATCTCTTCAATTCTCTTGAAATTGATAAATAAGCATTACCAACTTGATAAGTCATATAACACATGATAAGACCAAAAATCAAAAATGCTGGAGTGATGAAGGTAATTAACAAAACAGTTGAAATACAAGCAATTGTACAAATAATTAACATTTCCGCACTTGGGGCTAAATCTTGATCGATACCTTCAATATCCTTGGAAAATCTGTTCATAATACGACCAATAGGTGTGGAATCAAAAAATCTAACTTCAGCTCTCAAAACTTTCATTAACAAATCTTTGAACATTTTGTGAGAAACTCTTAAACCACCTGTATAAGAAAGATGGACTCTTAAAAGCCCAATGCATGCATATAATAAACCTAACCCGGAATAAATGAGTAAATAGTAAAGTGTTGAATGTTGAGGTTCTAATTCACTAAGTTTGAAATCAACGAAATAACTAGCAAATAAAGGTTCATTCCATTTAATGTTTTTAACAGAATGGACTAAACCAGTAGTTGAAATAACTTTAGATGAAATACCAGCTTTTGAATCTTCAACCATACCCCAAACACGTAACCAATAGGATTGTGCAATATTTGCACCTTGAGCAAGAATGAAAACCAGGAATAATAATGACCAAGTGTAAATACCTCCAAATGATTTAATGTAAGTTTTATAAACACTCCAAGAAACTGCACCTTCAGCTTTAACTTCTTCTTCGATCAATTTTCCTTCAACACCAGCATCATCTTGACTAATTGGTTCAGCATGGGTTTCAGCTGCAATAGATGCCAAAGTAGAATTCAATAATTGAGGATGTAAAGCATCATCTTCAGGGGTTTTAACTAAATCTTGTAAATTAACATTAGAAGCAGATCTTGATTGGATAATTGATGAAATTGTCTCCTCATCAAATGCCTTTTCCTTAAATAAATAATCAATGTCACCTTGAATTTTAACTCTACCGTTATCCATGACGACTACATGTTGAGCTTCCTTAATAGTTAATGCAATATTATGAGAAACTAAGATACATGTACGGTTTTTCATTAATGGACCAGTAATACAATTTTCATAAATGTGAACAGAAGTATGAGAATCAACAGCTGATAAACAATCATCTAATAAAACATAAGCAGCCTTAGAGTATAAAGCTCTAGCTAATGAAACTCTTTGCTTTTGACCACCAGAAAGTGTAATACCCTTTTCGCCAATTTCAGTTTGATCACCAGCACTTAAAATTTCAAAATCACGTTTTAAACCACATGCTTCAACAACTTCCTTATATCTAGTTTCATCAAATGGTGAAGCAAACAAGATGTTTTCCTTAATTGTACCATTTAACAACCAAGCAGTTTGGGAGCAATAAGCAACAGATTCAGTTAATCCAGTTAATTTATCAACAACTAATTCATCCCTTGGGGTTGAACCAGGTAAGAAAACTTTACCCTCTTGTAAATTCATTTCACCTAATAAAGCTAACAAAAGGGAAGTTTTACCTGACCCAGTAGCACCAACAATAACGTTCAATTTGTTCTTTTTAAATGAAACGTCAATGTCTCTTAATTTAAAATCACCCTTCTTACCATTAGACCAAGATAATGTAGCATTTTGAAACCCAACTTCTGGTGAATTGGCATCTCTTGGCATGGACAATTGTTCATATTTAGTGGATTCTTGTTCATCAAGGAAATCACTAACTCTATCTAAGGAAACCTTCGATTGGATGACAAATGAAAGCATTTCGGCAAATTGATCTAATGGGACTCTTAACAAATTAAACAAGGAAAGAGAAGTGAAAGCAATTGAAGTGGTTAATTTTTGACCTTCAACAATTGTATACCAGTAGAATGAAACAAGACAAATCAATGATGGAGTAACTAACCAAATGAAAGCAGCAAATGCCCAATTAATACATCTTAAGAATAAAAGATCCAATTCCTTCTTTCTAATTTCCATAATTTGATCAGCAAATTTAGTTTCCCAAGCGAAATACTTGATAATTCTAATATTTTGGAAAGTTTCATTTAATTTAGAAATTCTCTTATCGGTAACCTTCAACATGGCCTTTTGAAATTTCCCCAATCTCATAGTTAAGAAATAATTAACTGGCATTAAGAGGGTGATGGTTAAAGTACCAATAATGGCGGCCTTACCCAAGAGGGTGTATAAGACAGAAACTGCAATGATAGTCATAACGAAAGAATTGAGAAAATAGTAAAGATAGGCACAAATTTCACTAACTTTGAATGAATCAACAGCGACTAAATTGATGATAGCACCCATATCTCTAGCCTTTTCAATTACTTCAGGGTCTTCATCGGTTGAATTAACAGAAGAAGAAGAAGCGGATTCTTCAGTATTTTCTTCAGTTTCTGGGGTTTCCTTTTCTGCTTCACTTAAATTTCTTCTTAAAGCCTTGGCGTAAATTTCACCAATTAAGATAGCTCTCATTCTAGTACAAATTCTTCTCCCAATGAACAAACATCTACCGGAAACAGCAGCTGTTAATGGGGTTGAGAATAACATTAAGATAACGTATAACCAAGCTAAAGATGCAGATTCAGTATCAGGTGAGGCAACATAATCTAAGATAGTTTTCAAAAGCATTGATGGGAAAAACACTGCAACAGCTTCAGTTGAAGTAAGAATACATTGATAGAAGAACAATTTTCTAAATTGCCAAAATAAATCAATTGAGAAACTATTAAATCTCTTTGATTCGTGGAATTTAACAATAGATGGATAGGCGTTATCCTCCAATTTTAAACATAAAATATCAGACATAGTAGTAGAAGCCCTTTGAGCATGAGCAACCATATCATTAACCCAGGAAAAGGAACAGATGCTAAAGAATGTATCCATTGGTTCAAGGGTTGGTTTCAAATCTTTTTCAATATAAAGGTTAACATGTCTATCTGAGAATTTATCACAACCTTGAATTAAAACAATTAATGAAATGATGAGAAATTCAACTATGTAATAATATTTAACATAAGTTGAAACGGTATGATTCAAAATAGCTGATCTACCAAGAAAAAATGAAACACTCCAGAATAAAAATGCCAAATTGAAAGTGTGATACCAAACATTTGGGTGTTTAGTACTGATCCCATTCTTTAAATTGAGCACTCTAATAAAATCCAACAAGAGTAAATAAGACCAGAAGAGTAAATGACTCAAAAGTGGTTTATTTGAATCCCATTCATTTGAGTCATCAATGTATAAGAGAGCTAAAGTAAATCCAACTTGAGTTAAAACGAGAAAAAATTGGAAAAGAAGAAAAAAGTTATCCTTAGGGCCTCTAAAAACGGTTTTGATAGCCCCAATTGGCTTCCCATCTTGATCAACAGGTTTGATAAATTTAATATCGAAATGTCTTTCGGCAACAGTAGCGTGGGGAAAATCCGTCTCATCGTCTTCAGAAACAACCAAAGTTGAGTGGTAATTTTTGGAAGGATTAGAGTCTAAGAGGGGTGATTCTTCCTGTTCGTCCAATTTCAATTTAATAGACTTTGTACCGGATTTGATTAGATAATGGTAAATGGCAAAGATCACCGACGAGGCTAACAAAGCCTGTGGAAGAGCCTGTTCTAGATAAAGGTGTCTGGCACATGGCGCAAAGTCGTCGACGTCCCAGACGGCTTTACAGACTGTAGAATTCATTACTTAATAGGAAGGGAAGTGAAGATGAAATTGTTATAGAACAGATAAAAAAAAAACCTCCGTTTGCTAATCTTGGCACTAAAAATTTTATCACGGAGAGAAATAAACCCGTTGGTACGGCATAAACGAAACAACGGCGTTGAAAAACGTTTTACAAATTAATTCTAATGTTGTTTAAACGTAGTAATATAAAGAGGGGTTAACTACTTTCGCTTCATCAACAACACATGGATTAATCCATTATAATTAACTTGCTGATCCATCTTAAAATATGGCATCATTGTAATTGTAATCGTAATCGTAATCTAGTACGTAAAATTTCATTTTAGGATTTCAAATTACATTTTAATGTTTATATATGTATCTATATAATTAACTAACTTAATCATCATTCTTGTCCTTGGTAGAACCTCTTAATAAACCGGTTCTTCTGGCGGCAATTAAACCAGCCTTTTGACCAGCAACGGCACCTCTAGACATAGTAGAAGCCTTACCAATATGTTGATGGTTACCACCACCATGAGGATGGTCAACTGGGTTCATGGCCACACCTCTAGTCTTTGGCCAAGAGTTTCTCTTAACCTTGTATTTGTGGAAAGCTCTACCAGCCTTTAATAATGGCTTGTCAATTCTACCACCACCGGCAACAACACCGATGACACCTCTAGCATCAGAAGAAATGATCTTCTTAGCACCAGATGGTAACTTAACTCTAGTTTTGTTTTCATCTGGGTTGTGACCAATGATGATAACATAGTTACCAGAAGTTCTACCTAAAGCACCTCTGTCACCAGCCTTTTCTTCAACGTTGGAAACAATAGTACCTTCTGGTAAAGAACCTAAAGGTAAAACGTTACCAATGTTAAGAGAAGCATTCTTACCACAGTAAATGAATTGACCAGTGTAAATACCTTCGTTAGCAATAAAAGTTTCTTCTCTTGACTTGTATCTGTATGGGTCTCTGAAGACAACCTTAGCTAATGGAGCACCTCTACCTGGGTCATGAATGATTTGCTTAACAACACCTCTAATGTAACCGTGTCTTTCAGCGTAATCAAGAGTTCTTAACTTGGCAGCACCCTTTCTCAATCTGGTGTGAGAAGTGAAGATGGAACCTGCACCCTTTCTTTGGTTTCTAATGACTCTACCTGTTTGAATGTGTGTTAGTATTTCATTTTCTTTAAATTATTTTGGAAAGTTTCTACTTAATGGTGGTGTCATATCATATACAATGTTGAAGGTGATCTTAAACTCCCGCAAAAGTTTGGATATTACATTGACGTCCTGTTAAGTTCTCTTTCTCCATATTAGCACCTTGTCGTGCTTCGTATACATACCCATTTTTGAATTCGAATCACTGGTTACCCTTTTAAGTTACTAGTTTGAAATTTCAATATTTTGTCAAGTTGGAAAATTTCCCTATTGAATTTTCGCGTCATTTTTTTTTTTTTTCCTTCAAAAATTGTTATAATAATGAGGTGCGCGGGTGTATTGCCCAAACAGGAAACACAGTCACATTAACACAATAGTTACAAATAAGGAAATTTCACTGATAAGACTGACAAATTGATAAGCTTGAAGTTGAGTTAAGTTAAGTTAAATTAAAAATTATACAAAACATAAGGATATACACAGGTGTTCAACACCGGTAACGTGTGAATTAGCTAACAGACAGATTAATCGGAGTTGGACAGGATAACTTCAACATCTGATTCATCAACTACATTTTCATCTTCATCATCATCATTTTCATTTTCATTTTCAATTTCATTTTCAACTTTTTCAGTGTCCACTTCAGTGTTAGCCCCATCATCAGTTGGGGATTCAAGGACAGCAGTCCCCTCGGATCCTGACCCCTCAGTTTGTGGGGATGCACTGGTATTGATTGCAACAGTAACGTTCAAAATCTTCCCCATGAATTCTTTACCATCAAATTCTTCAATTGCCTTAAGTTGTTCCTCTTGAGTAGCATAATTAACAAATGCAATACCCCTATTTAAAATTGTTTCACCATTATCTCTCATTTGCCTATAAGTATGAGGGAAAAAAGTTTGTCTTGGGACTTTAATCCATAATGGGTTACTTGAAGCTAAGAATTCCTTTAAAACTTCAACATTTGCAGTTTTATCCAAATTCCCAATAAAACATGTAGTTTTAGATGGGATCCCTTGTTCTAACCTCCGATATTTATCCTCAGTACGATGTCTTAGTCTCCCATGATGAGGAATTGGGTTAAACCCATTATTGGAATTTGAAGGCCCATTAGGGTAAAAAACATAAGGTGGAATTGGTGGGCCTTGGTTGGTATTTTGAGGGAAAAAAGGTGGGATATCTTTCAAATGAACAGGCATTGAAGGCATTGGGGCAACAACAGGTTGTGGGAAAAATGGTTGTGAAGCAACGAAAGCGTGAGCGTCAACTGGGACAATACTAGCAGAACTAGCGGTAGTACTTGTTGTTGTTGCATCTGTTTCCACTGGGGAAACAGAAGATTCTGGATCGATTGGCATAGCTGTGGCAGCAGTATTAGTTGCCATTGGAATAACACCATAAGCAGCAGTAGGTATGGCATTCATAGGCCCACCAATTGGGAACCCATTATGAAACCCAGTAGGCCCAATTGGAGCCATCATTCCATCAGGGATCCCATTATGACCCATTGGTGGCATTTGTTGAGGGATTCCCATATGTACCATAGGCCCCATATGCCCCATATGGTTTTGGTGTCTATGGAACTTCTTGTACCTAGTGAACTTGTCCTTATTTTGAGGAAGTGCATATTTAGCGTAGATCTCCCTACCTGAAATGGCCTTACCTTCAATCGTTGCAATGGCCTCACGGGCATCATCAGCATTAGTATAAGTAATGAACCCATAGCCCTTGGATTGTAAAACCATTGTCTGTGAGGCCTGGTGGAAGTAGTTCTTGCGAGGGATTTCAACCGACACAACGGCCACCCCCGGGGTCAAACCCCGCACGTCAGCCTCGCAAACATCATAAGGTAAATTCCCCACAAAAATGCGATCAGGAATGATGTCCTGGTCCACAGTCATTTCAATTTAACTAATAGTGGATAAAGATTAAAGTTGGATATTTTATTGTATTGTTTTTCTGCAAACTAGCGGCCCAATAAAATTCGAGTAATTTTCATCTTTTCAACTCTTACTCTTTCTGTGAAAACTCAAAATGTCCATCATCGACGCCCTTGTTGCCGCCGTTTGCCCAGTCGCCTTTGCCGAAGAACCAGTTGCTGATGCTGTTGAAGCTACCGAAGCTGTTGTCGAAGAAACCGCCGCTGTTGAAGAAGAAGAAGAAGAAGAGGAAGAAGATGATGATGAAGACGAAGACGAAGAATCCGCTGACCAATTCGACGCTATTAAGAAACAATGTGAAGAACTCCCATCTGTTAAGCCTCTTGTTCACCACTACCACGAATGTGTCGAAAGAGTCACTAAGGAAATGGAAGAAGAAGGTTACGCTGACAAGGAATACAAGGAAGATTGTGTTGAAGAATTCTTCCATTTGCAACACGCCCTTACTGACTGTGCTGCTCCAAAGTTGTTTGACAAATTAAAATAGATTAGACTTGCTGAACATTTGATTATATTATTTATATATATATACTTATATTTATTACGAAGAAAAAAAAAGTTAAATTCCCCATAATGTCATTATGGAAAGTATTACTATATTGTATACTACTATTTGTGTTAATTTTACTTTAAATGCGCATTTTTCAACTGTTTCAACTTTCAATAGAGAGATCATCTTTCTTTTTTTTTTATAAAACACACGAGATTATGAAAAATAAAATAAAATTTCTGGCATGAAATATCGTAATACGGGCTCATTTCATTGGCTAACTAAACTAGCTAATGTCTCTTTATATTTAATATGATCGATTGCTCTTTAAAAACATATACATACGTTTCTTTTTATATATATATAGATAAACACATTTCAACGTATTTAATGAACTCTCTTGGCAGCAATGGTAGCAGCAATAGCGGCTTGCTTAGCTCTCTTAGCGAGTTTAGATTGAGTCTTGGCACCCATGATACCACCACCCCAGTGCTTTCTAGATTCATCGTACTTGTCAATGTAGTTAGCATTGATAGTAGAGATTAAGTTAGCTAAAGCTGGTTCATCTTCGGCCTTAACATCGACTAAAGCGGCAACAGCAGCGTTCTTTTGGTGAACGAGAGTACCTAATCTAGCCTTACCCTTAACAATAGCGTATGGGATACCCATCTTCTTACATAAAGCTGGTAAGAAAACAACTAATTCAATTGGGTCAACATCGTTGGCAATAAGGACTAACTTAGCCTTCTTGTTTTCAATTAAACCAACAACGTGGTTAAGACCGTACTTAACAACGTATGGCTTTTCGGAAACATCTTGAGCAGTCTTACCTTCAGCAATGGCAGCAGCTTCCTTAGTTAATCTTTCCTTCTTTTCAGCAGAAGTTTCTGGTCTGTACTTGTTCAAAAGCTTGAAAGTTTCAGCAGCGGTGTTCTTGTCTAAAACGTTTTGGAATTGAGCAATAGATGGTGGAACCTTTAATCTTAACTTTAAGATCTTCTTTTGTCTTTGTAATCTGACGTATTCTGGCCACTTAACGAATCTACCTAAGTTTTGCTTTGGTTGAATAGCTTGACCTAAACCGAAGTTTCTAGCCTTGGATTCAAAAAGAACGTTCTTGGCGGTCTTGTCACCAGAAGTGGTCTTCTTAACACCAGCTGGGAGTGGAGCAGTCTTCTTACCTGGAGCCATCTTGTTAATACTAGTTAAAAGCTTTCAGTAAATTTATCAAAATTTTTTTTTTCAATTTTGATTTTCCCAATAGTGAACCAAAGCAGGATTGTGGAGAAAAAAAAATTTACTGCGTCAAACCCTTGTTAGGTCACGTGCGTCAATAGAGGGTTTATAACAAAGTTATTTCAGGCACTTCTTCAACCCCAACAGCTTCTAAGAATTCTTTGTAATTATCCACAGAGTCCCTAATAGTATTCACCATCCCCTTGTAGATCTTCTTATAGTCATTGTACTGTTTGAGTTTCAACTTTTGATCTGATCTTAATTTATCACCTCGTTCTATCATTCCCCCAGTGTCAATTGAATTAAAACTGGATTGATCGATTCCCAATTGGATCTGTTTCATTTCATTCTGGCATTCCACATTGGCCAGTTTTAACACGTTAATATCCAATCTAGTCAAATAAGTCGCAATAGCTATATATCAATATGTGTTAGTAAATGTTCATTCTAATGCTCATTTTACGGTACATACATTTCTTCAATTCCATGTTGTCCTTTTCCAATTGCCCAATTTTTTCCCTTAAAGTTTTTACCATATCAATTGTTACCACTTGCCTTGTTTCTTTGTCTTCATCATCCTCCGTGCCATCAATTTTATTATAACAATAATACGAAGACTTCCCATACGTTTTAGAAATAATTAATCTATCATTATCCAACTCTTCTAAAACTTTAACCATATTACTCTTGGAAATTTGGTTATGTAAATTAAGAACTAGGTCAGTAACACCATATGGTCGATATTCCTTCTTCAAATATTCCAAAACCAAATTCTTATCTAAAAGTATTTAAAAAATGTTAGTAAAAAAATCCACATTAAGATTAATTGGTTGTTGTTATTGTTAATTTACAAACTCTCCTTGTGTGTGAGAATAACCTTCTTCGTTCCCTTGTTACTCATAAATCAATTTTATTAATGATAAACAAATAAAAATATATATTTAAATAAAAATATTTGGTTGTAACTTTTGTTTTTAAAGATGAGCAGCTCATTTAAAACACCTTTCTGGCATATTCATCACTAATGCCACTAAACTTGTCCATCCAGTAAAATTCTTGGTTCTTTCACCCTTGCCAGTAATATCATTGTATTGTTCCCAAAACATTCCAGTGTTCTCGAACTCAGAGTAAATGTTCTCAACTAAATTCTTTCTTAATTTAATGTAAATTTCATTGGATAAATGTCTAACATCTTGATCAACTTCTGGGTCTTTTGCATAATGTAACAAGGATTGTAAGATTAAATAATTCATATTAATCCAAATATTCCCCCTCCAATAATCTTCACGTTTATGATAAAATGCATCATCCTTAGATAATGATCTAATACCATAGTTAGTCCAAAGTTTCTTTGGGTTATAAATATGATCTAATGTACTCATTAATGGTAAAGTAGCTTTAGATGGAATTAATTTATGGATAAATGGCATTAAGGTAACATACCCTAAATGACATTGATAAATATCCAAATCATCATCATCAACTGTTAAATCACAATAAGTTGAATGTTTATCTGACCACATATGACTATGCATATTAGCAACTAAACCATGATAATGTCTCTTGAATAATTCAGCATCTTCATTAAATTCTAATAATAATGCAATTTTATTCATTGATCTTGACATAACTGCCATCCATGACATTAAATCAATATTAACTTCACCAATATCAGGTACACACCTTGGGTAATCATCCATCCCACTTGGTAAACAATGATCCTTTGTTCTACCCTTCCATCTATAAACTTCATTTTTATCCAAATATTCACGATTAAATTCAGCAATTTCACCTTTTTGTGTTCTCCTAAACCAATTATAATGAAGTTTTAATTCAGGGTATATCTTTCTTGCATAATCTTTAAGAATTTTAGGTTCCATTATATTAACATACCCTAAATTTTTTTCTAAATCATTATCAAAATAAATTGAACTATCAACATCCATAATCCCATCTAAATCCCCCATTTTTTCATTTTTAAATTTATCAATATCATTGAATAATTCACTAAATACCATCATTAAAGTTGGTGGATTAGCAATATTATGATTTTGTACAATGAATTCTTCAGGGACTTTATTTCTAGCTTCATCACCTAAAATTTGTTCACGTGCAATCCAACCATCTTTATCAATTAAATCAAACCATGATTGGACAATTTCTAATGCTAAATCAGGGTCATATTCTAAAATTGGTAATAAATGAAACCCTTCATCCCAATAAAACCCCCTTGGGAAAAATGATCTACTTGGAACAGAAGTAAATAATTCATATGGACCTTCAGATTTCCCCTTTAATTTAGTTTGTTTAAAATTAAGATCATCAACTTGAACTTCTCTATCAACTAATTGATCACCATAAAAATATCCGATACCACCCATTAATTGGGAAATTGCCTCTTTTGCAAAATTCACATATTTAGAATCTCTAAATGGTGCAAATAATTGAAATTTCCTAGCAAATTTATCATGTATTTTTAAATTGATTTCATTAATTAACTTTTCAATTGATCTATGAGCAATCTTATCATTTGATTTTTTACTATTGAAAATAATATCGAATTCAAAATCCCCCTCAAAAGTCTTTTGAATATAATGAGTATTCCCCTCGAATTCTTGTGTATTTCTTAATTGAAAAAACTCAGTTGGTGAAAACGAATTTATTAAATTAGGAGATTCTTTATAAATTCCTTGCGCATTCATTTTAATAATTGTCCAAAAAATATCCTTCGCTTGCCAAATAGTATCTAATGGAACGGTCATTGGTAAATGATGGGTATAAAATGGATCAAAATTAGGATCAGAATTTTTTTTTAATTGTTTAGGATGTTTATTATCAATATGTTCATAAATGTCAATACTGAATTCCCCATCAAGTTTATTACTGAATCCTTTAAATTCAATTTTTCTCCTTGGATCAATACAAGATGTTGTATCTTCAATGTATTCATTGAACAATTCTAAATATCCTGATTCTTCAACAGCAAAATAATAAATTAAAGAATTCTTATCTTTTTTATTAACTGTCTTACCCTTAATGTTAACAGCCCAATTTTGTCCATCTTCAGATTTAATAAAATTAATAGTTAAATTTAAATTGGAATCTTTATCATTTATAATTTCCCTACCACCAAATCTAGGATCATATCTATCCCAACCAAATTTTGAAATATTATCCTCTTGTTTGCATTCATGTTTGCAATTTTGAATATCTTCAAATGTATTAGTAGGAAACCACATTAATCCAGACATGAAACTATCAGGTATTCTAGGTCTAACACCAAAATATAAATTAGATCTATAAGCCCCCCATTTTAAAGAATCATTATTTAATTCTTTGAAATTCTCAATTATCACCTTGGAATCATTCTCATCATCGAGTATTTCATCACCATTTACGAATGCTCTAATAATTAAAAATAGAAACACCCATATGATATTTGATATCATTTTAATTGGGTTGAAAAAGGGACAGCTAATATAATGTTTTATTTTCCAGATATCGATACGATTATTTATTTTTCCGCTATAAAAAAAAATGCTCATTATAATATGTTATTATACAAAAGTTACATAGATATCTATTAAAACCCACCTGTTCTTCTCTTCTTTTTCTTTGAACTTTTCTTAGAAGATTTGTTGGAAGATGAAGAGATAGATACTTGTGATGATGCAAAAGGTGATGAAAATTGTGATTGTTGAGTTTCAGGTTGTGATGATTCCCAAACTATTTGAGATTGAGTATTAAATAAACTCGATTGTGATTGACTCAATTGTGATGCATTTCTTTGGAAAATCTTTCTCTTTCTCTTTGGGGATTTTTGTGAAACTGAAACCATTGGAATTGTATTAAAATTCGATTCACTTTTAGAAATTTCTTCCTCAGCATTCATGTCTCTAAATGTATCAATATATGAAGGAAGATTCATATCAGTTTCAAATGATTCTAATAGTTTCATTTGATCTTCCGTTAATAAATCCGATTGTTGTTCAAGGTAAATGTCAAATTTATCCTTGTCTTTCCTCTTTAATGATTTCTTTTGAATTATTGTTGAACTTAAAATTAAGTAAAATCCAATATATTTAGCAAGTTCTAATTTATTTTCATTCCCTTGTAAAAGATATAAGAGATTTTCTTTAATATTATCAATATAATCATTATCAGCATCTTTATTAAAATTAGTTAATAATTCAGTTTTCCAAATATCCTCATTCACATTAAAACTGAAATCATTTTTAAAACTTTCAAAAAATGTCCTCAACATGTCTAATAATTCATCAATGTTATTAGTTTTACTAGTGTAATTCACCAACTCCATAAAACTAGTTGTACTTTTAACCCCATTGATAAAATCCTTTAATTTTGAACTAACTTCTGTACCATAATTTTGAATTTCAACTTTTTCTTCTTCTTCTTCATCTTCTTCATTTACACTATTTGTAACTTTTTTCAATATATCATTTGTTAAATCTTTATAAATTTTCCCCATTTTTCCCCCAAAAATTGTATTAAAAAATATTTCTTTTCTTAATTGACCAAATTTAATATATTCAGGTTCAACTAATCTTTCAATTCTTAATTGACCATATTTTTCCTTTTTTTTATTGTAAAAACTTGTGAATTTTAATATACATGAAGAAATTTCATTTAATTGAGTTAATTGGAATGCTAAATAAATATTTCCTAATGGTACTAAAGTCATTGAATCAATTGATTTTAAATTTGTGAAAAACCAATTAGGGTAATCAATAACTTTTAAATTAAATGGATCAATTTGAATTAATTGATTAAAATTTGTATCCTTTGAAGAAATTGAACATAAAATTTTATTATTATCATAGGGATTTTTTAAAACTTGTAAAAACATCGTTTTATCTTGCATATTTAATGAATGTTTCCATGCTAATATTTTTTTAAATGATTTTGTTGCATCAACTAATATTAATTCCTTTGTTGTTAAGAGAACAAACCAACCATTTTTTTGTTCAATTGGTTTTAAATCTAAAAATACTGTAAACATTCCCAATGTTACTCTACATTTCATCTTCATACTTTTTAAATTAAATTCATGAATTTGAATTCTTGAAATTAATAATAATCTATCATCATTGATAAAATATGATCGTTTAAAAGATGATAAATCAGAAGGTTCATAATATGTATCATATGGTAATTCAATATGATTAAGAGATTTGGATGATACTGTATAAAGTTTAAATCGAGAATTAACATCAATTATTAAACAATAAACTTTTCCATTTTGACATTTATGAAAATTAACATGAGAAAATGTTGACCAATAATCATCCCTATCAATCTCTGCTAAAACTTGTGCATATATATTACCTTTATCATAAATAACTTTTAAAAGAATAACTTTTTTCCTAGTTTTAATTGCTAAAATATGTGTATTTGAATTATATTCAATTGAACTTAAACCTAAAACTTCATTTTCTAATTCTATAAGTTTATGAAAATCAATTTCAGGTGATGTTAAATAATATTCATCATCATCGTCGTCGTCGTCATTATCTGATTCAGGTTCATATTCGAATTCTTCCTCTGATACTTTAGCAATAGATAATTTAATACCATTTTCAATTCTATGATTTAAAATTTTACTTCTTTCATTTGTTATTTTCCAACCTTTCCAATCTGGCCATAAATTACCAAAGATAACTTTAGTCCCATCATCATATTTAGAAATTAAAACTTTAACATCTTGAAAATTTAATACAATAATCATATCAGTTCTAATAGGATCGTAAATATCAAATTTTGAAACTCTTAAACCGTGTAAATCAAATGATTGTTTAATTCTATTAGAATTCAATGCAGGATCATCTTCAAAATATTCCTCAATATTTTCATTAAATTTAATATTCCTTTGTTCCCTTTTAACACCTTCATTATGAATTTTAAAACTTGATCTTAAAGGGATCAATTGTCTAGGAATATCAGAAAAGAATCTTACACGTTCAAAATTCATTGGTTCGTTTAAATCTTTGGGTACCACTATTCCCCCCGCTAGGTCGATCCCATATGTGCTTGATAAACCATCCCTGTTTCTCCTTGGTAACATGGTGGTGAATATGTACAAGATATATTAAATAAGAATATATAGCAAAAAAAAAAAAAGAGAGTTAACTAAATCAGCTTAGATTACAATAAACATCAATTCAATTGTTAACATTATAGTAAACAGTAAAAGATATATATATATATATATAAATAAAATTTTATTTAGAAGCATCATCACCAGATTGGAATCTCAAATCCCAACCGATCATGGGACCGAATTTAGGTAAAACTTCAGCGACACTTTGAACATCCTTGTCACCTCTACCTGAAACTGTAATAACAATTGTTTCATCCTTAGACATTTTCTTAGCAGCTTCAACTGCACCATAAATAGCATGAGATGATTCTAAAGCTGGGATAATACCTTCATATTGTGATAATAATCTAAAACCTTCTAAAGCTTGAGCATTAGTAACAGCAATAAAATCAACTCTACCACTATCCTTCCAAGATGCTAATTCAGGACCAACACCTGGGTAATCTAAACCAGCTGAAACTGAATGAGTATCATGAACTTGACCATCATCATTTTGTAAAACATAAGTTTTAACACCATGGAAAACCCCTGGTACACCAACTGAAAGAGTTGCAGAATGATATTCAGTATCAACACCATCACCACCTGCTTCACAACCTAATAATTTAACATCAAGATCATTTTCAAATGGTGAAAATGTACCAGTTGAATTTGAACCACCACCAACACATGCAACAACTAAATTTGGTAATTTCCCATTATTAGCTTTAGCAAATTGTTGTTTAATTTCTTTACCAATAACAGATTGGAAAGTTCTAACTAAAGTTGGATAAGGATGTGGACCAATTGCAGATCCAACAACATAATGAGTTGATTGTAAATTTTCAACCCAAGATCTAAAAGCTTCTGATGTTGCATCTCTTAAAGTTTTAGTACCATTTTGAACTGCGATAACATTAGCACCTAAAATTCTCATTCTAAAAACATTTAATGCTTGTCTTCTAACATCTTCTGCACCCATATAAACAGTACATTTAAGACCGAATTTTGCACATGCAGTTGCAGTTGCAACACCATGTTGACCAGCACCTGTTTCTGCAATAATATTAGTTTTACCTAATCTTTTAGCAATTAAAACTTGAGCTAATGCATTATTAATTTTATGAGAACCTGTATGATTTAAATCTTCTCTTTTTAACCAAATTTGTGCACCACCTGCGAATTCTGATAATCTTTCAGCTTTATGTAAAGTTGAAGGTCTACCAATATAATCATAAAGACCATGAAATTCATCCCAAAATTTAGGATCAGCAATTGCATCTTCAAATGCATCTTCTAATTCTTTTAAACATGCATGAAGAGCTTCAGGGACATATTGACCACCATAATCACCAAATCTTGGATTATGTTTATGTTTTTCTGAAAAATCTGGGATTTCCTTAGTTAAATTAAGTTCATCAGGCAGTAAATTTGATGAAATAACATTATCACCTTCACCAATTAAAATTGATTCAACGAATTTTTTAGCAGCTTCACCTCTTTTACCTACTGGGGATTCTTTAATAATAGTAATTAATTTAGAACCAATAACACAACCATCAGCATCTTTAGAAACATTTAAATAATGTTGTCTTGTTGAAATCCCAAAACCAACAGCTAATGGAGCTTTACCACCAGTAAATTTTCTAACATGTTTACATAAATCACCAACATCATTTGTAACTGCTTTACCAGCACCTGTTGAACCCATTCTAGAAACAACATAAATAAAAGAATCTGCAATTTCCCCAATTAATTTTAATCTATCATCAGTTGTTGCAGGTGCAACTAATGGTACAAATGAAAGACCATCATTTGAACAAATATTTCTAAATCTAATAGCTTCTTCAGGTGGTAAATCAACAACAATGAAACCATTAGCACCTGCATCTTTTGAATCTTTAACCATTTTTTCTTCACCATATTTTAAAATTGGGTTATAATAACCCATTAAAACAATTGGAATATGAACACCTTGAGATCTAGCATCTTTAACTAATTGTAAACATTTAACAACTGTACAACCATTATCTAAAGCAAGAGTATTTGCTTCTTGAATAGTTGTACCATCAGCAATTGGATCAGAAAATGGGATACCTAATTCAATAACATCAGATCCACCATCTTGTAAACCTTTAAGGATAGGAATGGTATCTTCAGGTGTTGGGAAATAAGCAGTAACAAATGTAACTAATGGGTTTCTACCTTCCTTTTTAGCCTTAATAAAAGCGTTTCTTAATTCAGTTGCCATAATTTAAGGTTTCAATTAAATAAGAAAGAGTATTGTAGATGACTCAAAAGTCAGAAAGAGCTTGAAAAAAAAAAAATCTAAAGATGAATTAAGTAATTTTAATTATTGTGTTATACATATATAGTACATATAAATGCTAATAGGGGGGTATAAAAAGAGATGTATTAATTAGAAGATTCTTTATCAAGTTTATTAATTAATCCATCAATTCTGTTATAATTAATTTGAAAATCATCCACATCATTTTTAACATTTAAAGAAACTGTTTGAATATCATTAAAGAAATTTTGTGGGTTAATAGTTTCATCAACTGATGACATTTTAACCATAAATGTATCAATATTTGATCTTATATCCCCCAATCGCCTTTTCATTGAAGAAATATCATTTAAAAGAGTTTGAATATCAACTTTACCTGATTCAATATCTTCAATTGTAACGGGATTGGGATTTAATGGGATTGCAGGTGGGATTTCTGGTAATTGTGGTGAATCTAATGATGATCCCGTTGTTGTTAAATTAGTATTCATTTGTGCTAATGATGATGACATGGTAAAGAGAGAGTTGGTTAAAAAGGAATATGTTGATGTTAAATTATGGGTTTTTTTTTTTTTTTCTAACGATTAAATTTTATGACATCTTCCATAATTGACAATTTAGGAAATTTTTCTAATTTATTCATTGGTAATAAAGTCCAATTTTGTACAATTTCAATTGATAACATATTATAACATTTAGTTAATGTTAAAATTGCATTTTTTTGATGTTTTTCAAGTGAAATATGTGATAATAATGATGATAATTCATAAAATTCTGTAATTTTATTTAATTTATCCCAATTTTGAATCCATAAAATTGAATTATTTAACATATTATTACAAATTAATGTATAAATTAAACCTTCAGTTGTATTTTTATCATTAAATGTATTTTTAAATGTATAAATTAATTCATTAAGTGCAAATTCATTATTTGATTCAAAATGTGATAAATGAATTAAATAAGTTAATTTAACAAATTTTTTAAAATTATTTGATAATTTTACCTCTTCTTCTAATAAAACATTAATATTGGGTAAATATGATTGATAATGACCAATTAATGTTGAAAATTTTAAACTTTTAATTAAAACATTAATTTTAAATTCAATATTAATATCTTTACAAGAAATTATCCCCTCACGTAATTTTCTAAAATTCATTAAAATTTTATCCCTTAATTCATCATTATCACCATTACCTTCTTTATGATATTCAATCAATTGGTTATTAATTTGTTTTAAAAGTTCCTCACGTGCAATTTGTGATTCCTTCAAAGTTAAATCTTCCCCACGTGATACTAATCCAAATTGTGTTTGTGGTGGTTTAGATGCAAATCTTAATCTCCGTTGTTCTAAAATGTCATCGCAAGTGTTGGTTTGATTTGATTTGGAATTGGATTTTGAATTGGAGTTGGAATTTAAATTTGAATTTGACTTCTGGTTTTTTTCCCTGTTTGAATATTTTCCACGTTGACTATTGTTATTCTTCTTCTTCTTCTTCTGCTGTTGTTGTTCTTTCTGTTCATCCATTCCCCCTCCCCTTTAGTATACCTTTAATAATGAACAGTAGTTAACTGTAAACTTGTATTTAAAAAAAAAAAAAAATCAAATCAAATTACCCAAATAGGAAGTCACGACAGGATTAGACGTTGTTTTAAAAAATATAAACTTATACTTTGATTATTAAAGATAAAATTGGTCAATTGGGATTCGCGCCTTTCTTTTTATTCATTAATGTACTTTATTCCCCAATTCATATAAAATATGTCAAATTCATGTAAATTAATCTTAAAGTTGAAATAAAAAAATGTTAAAAATACTTTTGAAATGAATAAAAACACTATAAAGATAGATTCTACCCCATCTTGATTAGTATCAAACAAACCCCCATTTTTCACCCTATCCATCTAGCTTACTCTCTAATTAACAACAAAATCCCCTCATAAAATAAACCATATAACACTATGAAATTCTTAAAGTTAATAATTTTTTCTCACTTGTTGAATATTACTACTATACATTTTTTTTTGCCACCTGAATATAATATTCATTTTCATAACTTAGATAAATAAATCAAACAATTGATTAATGTCTGAGTATACGAACATTACAACACGTGTGCCAATTGAGCATCAATTTAACCCATATTCAGATAATGGTGGTACAATTCTTGGGATTGCAGGTGAAGATTTTGCAGTTTTAGCAGGTGATACTAGACATACATCAGGTTATTCCATTAATTCAAGGTATGAACCAAAAGTTTTTGATTGTGGTGATAATTTAGTTTTATCAGCAAATGGATTTGCAGGTGATCAAATTGAATTAATTAGAAATTTTAAGAATAAACTTAAATGGTATCATTTTAATCATCAATATAATAAATTAAAAGTTTCATCAGCTGCAAGATTATTACAACATTTATTATATGGTAAAAGATTTTTCCCATATTATGTTCATACAATTTTAGCAGGTTTAGATGAAAATGGTAAAGGAGCAGTTTATTCATTTGATCCTGTTGGTTCATATGAAAGGGAACAATGTAGAGCAGGTGGTGCAGCTGCAAGTTTAATTATGCCTTTCTTGGATAATCAAGTTAATTTTAAAAATCAAATGAATAAAGAATTAAGGTTTTTAAGTTTAGATGAAGTTATTCAACTTGTTAGGGATGCATTTACAAGTGCAACAGAGAGACATATTGAAGTTGGTGATGGTTTAGAAATTTTAATTATTACAAAGGATGGTGTTAGAAAGGAATATTATGATTTAAAGAAGGATTAAAGGGAAAGAGGTATAGTGAATGGATTTTTGTGTGTGTGTGTGTGTGTGTGTATCTAATACCGAATATATATGTAGTAATTTTTAAAGAGATATACATATTACGACCAAAAAAAAAACAAAAAAAACAGGTATATTATAAACTAATGTGTGTAGCCAATAACACAATATGATTCAACACCTATTTAAATTTAATTGAATTTAACTCTTACCTTAATAGCTTCTTCCTTATTGTGGTAATTTAATAACATTTTTAATTACTTTTTGATAATAAATCCAAAAGAAATCTGAATAAATAATTGTTTGAATTAACCCTGCCATAACAGATATATAATCAAATCTACCCTCAGAGCAATATCTATAAACCCAATTTGGGATATAAAGAGCTCTATAAATTCCTAATGAAAAAATATAATGAATTGTTAATAAATCACCTTGACCTTCTCTTTGAAGCATATAAAGTTGAGGTAAAATTGCTAAAGCTTCTAACCAAAGTGAAAATGACCAAAGTAATTCAAAAATTGTGAATTTATAATTAAATAAAATTGATAATATTATTGATGGGATAAAAATATAAATTAATTTAAAATCATCAATATATTGAGTTATTGATTTTGAATATAATTTTGTAATGTAAATTGTATAACCAGTTGAACCAAGGTAAATTAATTTTAAAATAAAATTATAAATTGAACCAAATTCAAATGTTAATAAATCAAGGTATCTAGTAATGAAAACAAGCATATAAAGTAATTGAGTTTTAAGCGAAATCCCTTTAGCAGATTTCGATTTGTTAATTGTTTGAATTAAAATGATTATGGAAATAACATGAGCTAAATCTGCACCAACACGAAATATATTGAACATGGTGGTTAAAAATAAGAAGTTTATAAGAGACAAGTGTTTAGTTTTATTCGCGGTTAGTTTTTAAAACAAAATAATAAAGAGAAAGAAAAAAAAGATTAGTGGAATATAGTTAAAGTCAATTAATTAAAGGAATAATATTATTATAGTGACAAGATTATTGGCATTGTTATTAAAGTAATAATTACGATTCAATTGATACCAAATAAGGTAAAAACGTAAAAACGGGGGATTTAACGGTTAATATTATGACGTGAGTTGATTAAAATTTGCTCGTTTTCTAGTTAATGAGAGTATTTAAACGTTTATTAATCCCAATTGGATATCATAGATGAAAAATCAATAAATGATAAAATCAATTGTGGGGAATAAGTATATTAGTCATCAATAATAAGTGGGATATGAGTCTAGACAACATTTCCCATTTTAATTAGTGAGAAAAAAAAAAATTAAACTGATTGATTGGACGGAAGTTCACCATAATTTCCTCTTTTCCAAATATTAAACACAAAAACAAATATGAAAGCAGTTGCAGTTGTTAGAGGTGATTCCACTGTTAAAGGTACCGTTACATTTGAACAAGAAGCCGCCAATTCCCCAATTACTATTTCTTATGATATTGAAGGTAATGATGCTAATGCATTAAGAGGTTTCCATATTCATCAATTTGGTGATAATACTAATGGTTGTACATCAGCTGGTCCACATTTTAATCCATTTGGGAAAAATCATGGTGCACCAGAAGATGAAGAAAGACATGTTGGTGATTTAGGTAATATTCAAACTGATGCTCAAGGTATTGCTAAGGGGTCTAAACAAGATAAATTAATTACCTTATTTGGTGAAAATTCTATCTTAGGTAGAACTGTTGTTGTTCATGGTGGTCAAGATGATTTAGGTAAGGGTGGTCATGCTGATTCTTTAAAGACTGGTAATGCCGGTGGTAGACCAGCTTGTGGTGTTATTGGGTTTTCTGCTTAAGTAGCACGATAGCGATAGCTATTGTGCTATGCTATAGTAAAGGCTATGCAGTGGTTAATTAGCCTGCTAGCCCTCTAGTTAGTTAGTTAGTTAGTTTATTTATTATGTATAGCCAGCCCATTTCAACGTTTATTTATCTATTTATTAGATATGTCACTATAAATCGTAAACTATTAAACTAAGGGGAAGAAAAAAGGACCAACTATGTAATAAGTAAGATAAAAATTATTAGAAACATCAAGGAGAACAATTATCGTTTGATTTATGGAAATGGTGATACTTTAATGGTTATTGTTTAAATTATTTTTGGAAAAATCTTAAGAGCAAGGTGGAATGTAATGGTGGGTGTTAAGATATCTATAAACTGAATTGAACTGAACTATGCTTTATAAACGAGCCTGCCGTCTTCGATTTTATATTCAACTTTTGCACGTAAAACTCTGACAATTCCAACACCAGCGACGAATAATTCGTTATGTGTTTCAGTACGAAAACCAGTTTCCACTTCAGTAGTAGTTGCTAATGTTGTTGTATTTATAGGTTCCTTATATAAACAAGTCATATTAATTCGAAGACATTCATGACAAAATGGTTTGTGTTCATCGCATTTCTTCTTACGTGATTTGCAAGTCAAACATCCATTTCGTGACCATTTAGGCACAACAGTTGTATCCTGCATTGGATAAGAGGTACTACTAATACTATTATAATAAATACTATTACTATCTAACTGGGCAAAGCCCACTCCTTTTATACTTTCAAACTTTCTTTTGACACAACACACCATTTCTTTAAAAAATGGTTAGATGTAATAAAATTAAATTTATTGTTCCATGCATTGCGAGATAATTTTTTTATTTTTATTTTTATTTTTATATACATGACATACATTTAACTTTAAAGTTAACTACTTATTATTCCACATAAACAACCGGGTTACTACCACTTGAATGTCTACTAAAATAATCAAAATCAATACTAACACCCATTGCTAATAAACCTAACCTTTCATTTAATTTCAAATTTTCCATATTTAAAACATAAACACCAGTATCAGTTAAAACTTCCCTAAATAAACCCTTAAATGTTCTACTTATATTACCAATTTCTTGATTATTTGAATTTAAAATTGGGAAATCCCATGCAAATAATGGTCCATCAACATTACCAAATTGTCTCATTTCACTATCATTATTTTCACCATCATTTGTAAATAAATCATACCTTCTCCTCCAAAGATGCCAATTTTGTAAACTTTCACTAATAATTATTCCATTTTCATGTAAATCCAAATCAAATTTATTTTCATTATTAAATTGTTGTTCAATTGATTTATTTAATGGTAAAATAATTTTTAAATGTGAATTAATTAATTTTATATTCCTTTTAATAATAAATGCAATTTCACCATTCATATCCATTACATCAATACAAAATGATCTATGAGTTCTTAAAAATTGTCTTTTTAAAACATTATTAAATCCATAACCCCTTTCAATCATCCAACCAATTTGTTGACCAAATTCATTATATAATGCATATTTATTATTTTGTTCAAATGAAATAAATAAATTCAGATATTCAATATGTCTTTCCATTATTAATTTATTTGGGGTAATTAATGATTTAAGTATTGGGTTATTCAAAATTAATTCATCACTAAATGATAATGATGTATTATTATACGGGTGAAGATAATTTTGGTGTTGATTTAAATTATTTAATGGGGTAGGTTTAATTGGATTCCCAAAAACAGGTCTAGAAGACATTTTCCTGTTTCCAATAAATCTTTTCATTATATTCAAGTTCATATTTGTTTATAAGATAAGAAGTAAGTTACTTTCTAAGAATAAGTGAGAAAAAAATTAAAATTAAAAAAACCCACTTACAGTTAATAATCATATTTGTTAATGGAATTCCCTAATATATATTCTTTCCCACCATTTTATACATTACAACCAAATAAAGAAACTCAACAAGTACAATTAAATCAATGGGAACAAATATTTCTTTCTTGGTGTGAATTTAATTCAATTTGGGAAATTGATTCAAGGGGGAATCCATTAAATACTACTGCTAATAATATTAATAATGTATTTCAAAATGATTCAATAAATAGATCATGTGATGCTAAAATGATTGATATGATAATTCAACAATTATTATTAAATAATCATTTAACTAAAAGTGAAAACACTAATGATGATTTATTTCTAATTTGGCCTAAATCTTTACAATTTTATACAAATGAATTAAAATTAAATTTACAAGAAAATGGTTTAACAAATGTTATGTTAACAATTTATGAATTATTAGATAAAAATTTAACAACATTACCAAAATATCATTTAATTAAAGTACTTAAAAATTTAAAATCAATTGGTTTTATTAATTTAGTTTATGATGAAGATGATAATAATTCATTAATGGGTATAAAGATAAGTTAACTCATATTAACCATTTATATAGAGACTTTCTCCATCAATTAAAAATACCTTTCCTTAACTAATTCATAAAGACTATGACCTTTTTGACGTCCAACTCTCTTTTCATAAAGACAATAAGCTGAAACTCCTAATAAAACAGCTAAAACTGTATCTAATTTCCTATGAATTAATGGTGGGTATTTAGAAAATGATTGAATGATCTTATTACTAGTATTACTACTTGAACTAGTCATTTTAAATGTATAACACGTTAGTATTATATAAAAAAAAAGAAAATTAAAACAACGAAAAAAAAAAAAATATGTAGTAAACACCTTTACTGTATATATCTGTTTTTAACTTTTCTATGAATAACTTACAATCAATTATTGACGAAACGAGTGAATTGTTATTAATACGTCATTGGGATTCTATGGATTATAATGTTATACATTCACAATTGGATTCATTAATGATACAATATAAAGCAGAATCATTAAATCAATTACAATCAATTATTGAATCACAATTAAAACAATCAAGAAATGAATTATCAATGCCAATTGAATTACACGGGGATGATCAATTTGATTTAATATCATCTACTCCATTAAATAAGAATGATTTAATAAAATTAAATGATTTAAAAAAGGAAAATTCACTAATACAATTGAAAACTCAAGCAAATATAAATAAATTATTAGCTTTAATTAACAAGGGAAGAATTAATAATAATAACAACAACAATGACGATGATGATCAATTTAAAATTAATATGTTAAAATCAAATAATAAAAATAATTTAATTAAATCATTCATTATTGATTTAATTTCTTCAAGTCATGTTGATGTTTCTAAATATGATGAATTAATTAATATGTTATTAGTTTGTGGGGATACTACAGAAGGTGTCTAAATGAAACGGAGCGCAGCGAAATGAACTGAATTAAAGTATTGTAAAATTCAAGTAAAGTTCATTCAATTGAAAAATACAGTTATAATATATTTTTCGTTCAAGATCAAATTAATACCAATGATACTTTGTTATAACATTTAAATTTGGGCTATATGTTAATCTAACACTTGTGCATTAAATTTTAAAATACACCCACAATTCTCCTCGGGATTATTAATAATAAAGCGAGATTGCTGCATAATGCATATATGTTTTATTATATTCCCGGTTATTTTTAAAAAAAGGGAGGAAAAGGGGGCGTCAAAATGATCTTCTTAGTCAGAAATCGTGGCATAACTGACTGTGCCCACAATTTATAATCTTAATACCCACTACTAATATATATTAAAATACTGTTATTAATTACTTAATGCAAACCCGCCTATGTATAGACATAACGCAAGGCTAACGCACGCACGCACACGAGATGGTAAGGGGGAAGGGGGGAAAAGAAACCTTCATTGAGATAGCCATTCCCTATAATTATCTTTTATACAATACTATAATGAATAAATACAATAAAGAATAAATAATATGAAGAAAGAATAAATGCTAAACGGAATAAATAAATAAATAAAATAAAATAAAATGAATATTATAAAGGATAAATACTATCTAGTCTTATCATCAACCATACTTATTAATGTTTCCTCATATTAATATTGTTAATTTTCTAACGAAGTTTCAACAATTGGGAATGCAAAATTGAAAAATTGAAAAATTGATAATCCACCAGTTTGAAATAAACAATTAATTTGATGATTCGCCTAATATGGGGTAAAGCCTCCAGCTAATGCCGGCCCCAACCAATAATTGTTTACAGTCAAACGTTTGATAAGCTATTATCCAATAGCGAACCAAGTTGCCTGCCGGAACATTCTCTAGGCAATGATGGCAGCACACAAATCAATTGCCTCTGATAACCAGACAGAACAAAGTATTAACCCAAATTTAAATTTAAAACTTATTCAGTAACCCAACAGGTCTGGACTTTGAATGTTGATATGGTAAACGATATTAACACCGTTAAACCTTAATAAAGTTAGCTATTCAAATCTATTAGCCTAGCAACGTGTTTATCGGTTTTCTTTGTTGTGGACTATGGGCTTTGGTTAAAAGTAAGAATAATGTTTTAGATGGAGATCATATATAATATTGTGCTCATGATGCTGAGCATATGAGCACAATTACAATTATGATTTATGTTGGATTTAAATACACAGTATAAACAACATTATAAACTAATATTTATATTGGGTAAATAATAATAAATAAGTTTGTATAAAATAACCACTTTGCATAAAGTATGTTAAAAATTTGTAATTTAGTTTACGTTTGCTGAGCATTATTTTAATAAACCATATATATTAGAATTATATATGAGTATTTATCTGGGTAAGTTCAGAAATGTATAACAAATGTATAACTGACTGATAATATTAACCTATATTTGAATATATATGATTTTTTTTTTAATTTGCTAAACGAGATTTACCTTAAAGGATTTTTTTTAGTTTATTTCAAATGTTATTTACATGATATAAAAGATTTTCCCCGTACGAACATGCGTGCGTGCACACGTATGGAAATTATGTATACAAGTTATTATATTGTTTAATTAATTAATTTTTTTTGATTGTTAGTTTAAACAGAGAAGAATCTGTTATTAACGACCTTCCAATCAATACAATCCCAAACTTTTTCTAAATAATCAGCTTTACCATTAATACCATAATCTAAAATATAAGCATGTTGCCAAACATTTAAAACTAAAAGTGGGATTGAATGATCTTTTTGACCATTTTTAACTAATTGTTTATTTTTTTCTAATTGTAAAATATCATCTTGAGAAATTGGGCCATTTAAATCTTGTGATTGATTTTGAGCATAAAAATATGGTGAACCTGAATTATTACATGATAAAACTCTTAATTGTTTATTTGAATCTTCAACTAAAAATGTGAAACCATTACCATAAAGAATATCAGCATTATAAAGCATTTGTGACCTTAATTCATCTAATGAACCAAATGATTTTTCAATTGCTTTTAATAATGATGGTTTAATAATTTCTAATGGGTTATTATTATTATTAGATTTTTCCTTTAATTGTTCAAAAAAAAGATGATTATTATGAGCCATTGAAGCATAATGAGCAATATCTTGTTTTAAAGTATCCTTATAACATGAAAGTGCTATTTGAATTGGTGTTCTAGTTTCTAATTCTGTATCAACTGTTTTTAATGATAATTGAGAAGTTAAATAATTTTGATGATTAGTCCAAGCTAAATCAAATTGTTCTGGGGACATTAAACCACGGATTTCACCTTGGTTATTAGCTAAATTTGGAACAGTGTGAAGACGACGTGCTGAAAGACGAAGAGCTTGCATTTTAATATCTATTAATTGAAAGAAGTGTTCAAAAGTTGATGTTGAAAAAAAAAAAAAAAAATTTTTGAAAATTCAACGAGAAAAAAAAAAAATCTCACTATGTAGTATTAAACAACAACTTCTCATATGTCAAACAACATTGAAATACCACCAAAAACTAGTGGGAATCTCTTAGAAATGGAGATTATCCCAACTAAAATTAAAGAAAATGTTTCCTTTGAAACAGATTTAGAGCAACGAGACAACACTTATTTACGTGGACATCAATTTTACGCAATAAAAAATACAGATTTAGACTATGATTTAATATTAGTTTCAAATGGTAATCAATCACAGCATATTAATACAAAAAGTGTTAAATGTTTCACATTAGATGCGTCAAATCTTGAAAATAGTGAGGGGGACTTGCAACGTCTTAATGACTTCATTGAAATTTCAAGAATCATCAATGTGTAACCTACCTATCCTTTCATGTCCCTATGATGTCACATTCTCATTGAAACTTATATAAATAACACTTGTTTCTCCACTAACAAGTTGTATTTGAAGATGAATTATTATACAACAAACTAAAACAAACAAATAATCAATATGGCTGACGCAGGTAGAAAAGACTTCTCTCAAAAGATCTCAGAATCAGTTAAACCAGATAGTGAAAAATCACTGTTCGAAAAGACAAAGGAATCTGTTACTGATACTGCTGACAAGGTTGCATCTAATTTAACCCCAGATGATCAAAAGTCCTTTGGTCAAACTGTTAGTGATCATATCCAAAAGGGTCATGATGATGCTACTAAGTCTTGGGGTGAATCTGCCAATGAATATTTAGAATCCGGTAAAAAGGCTGTTGCCGAAGCCGCTGAATACGTTTCTGGGGCTGTCACCGGTGCTAAGGAAGGTGCTGAATCTTACACTGAATCTAAGAAGTAAGTGACTAATTTATAATTATAATTATTATTGTATAAGTGTGTGTGTGTGTTTACTCATGAGCACTTTTTTATGTATGGAAATGAATTAAAATGAAATTGAAAAAAATTACCTAATTAGGAAATTTGTAAACATTAAATTTTGTAACTTGCGGACAAAAAAAAAGAAGAAGAAGTTTAACTAGCTAGTGCTTTGATCTATTATTTGATCTTCAAAGTATGACACGGCGGTTAACAACTATTACTATTACTATAGTGTTAATCTTTTTACAATTAGGTTCAGGTTCATTAGCACTTAGTTTAGCATTGGATTCTAATAATCATTTGATCTCTTTAGGATTAATAACTGGTTTTGAATGGTTATCAAGTTTAATCAATTTAACCAAATTAATATTCATTATATTTAATAGAAATAAAGAAAGGGTAAATCATATATATGATTGGTGTTCATTATTGTTAATTATACCAATTATTGGTTTAATCCTTTGGTATATTAATTCAATTTTATTGAATAATAATAATCAATTGGAAAATAATCATCATCATCATTTACAATCTGCATTTATTTCTATAAGTATATTCACAACTTGTTTTTCATATATATTAAGACCAAATTGGCTATTAAAGGAATTGGAAATTAATAATAATAATAATAATAATAATAATAATAATAAATTGTTCACTTTGAAATTATCATCATCATCATTAAATGAATCAGTAATTGATAATAACAACGATCTTGAATATAATTCAATTGATGAAGTCAGTGATAAAAATCACGACTCATCAATGTCAAATTCAATTAATCAAATACCAAATCAAATACCCATTGATCAATTATTACCATTTACAAATGAAATTGAAAATAATAATAATAATAATAATCAATATTTACCTTTAACTCCAAAATTTCAATTGGGTAATAATTTATTAACAGATGAAAATATTCCTCATATTGATTATTTAGAAAGAGATGTTCAATCTTTAAATATCCCTCAAATTTCATCTTCACCAATAACAAGAAGGAATAGTAATACATTTAAAATTAATCAATCACAACTTAAATATTTACAACCATCACCATCACCAATGTTAAAAGAAAGAGATTTTTTAAATAATAATATAATCCCAACTTCAAGTGATGATAATTATTCATTAGATTCAAATTCTTTAAATTCAAATGATTTTTTTGATACCCTTAATGAAGAAATTAAAATAAATTCAATTAAACATCAATCATCTGTACCTAATTTACCAAGTGAATTAATAACACAATCACAATCACCAAAGAAACAATTAAGACATGCAAGATCTCAATCAATTATTTCAAATATATCAAGAAATTCAAGTAATCATTCACCAATTAAAAAATTAAGTCTTTCATCATTATTTTCAACATCAATTCAGCAGCAGCAGCAGCAGCAGCAGCAGCAACAACAACAAGATAAATTAACACAATCATATAATCGTCATATTAGAAATAAATCTCATCAACCATATTCTGCTAAATCATCATTAAGTTTAAATACATCAACAAATTTACATAATCGTACTCATAGTTATGGAGATTTTGAATTAAATATGGATTTAGTTAAATCAATTCAAAGATCACCGAAAAAAGTTCATAAATCAAGATCTTTTAATCATGGGAGATTAATGTCAATTAATGAACCAATTATTAATCCAATGATTTTTAATGATGGGAATTATTCAAAATTTAATTATGATATTGTTAAAGATGATGATGATGATGAAAATGATGATAAAGATGATAATATTAATAATGATTATAATAATAATAATAATGATAATGATAATAAAAATAATCATCCTGGTGTGGGAAAGAGATTAACTTCAAATAATTCAATTCCTGATGGTTATTTTTCTGCTTATGATAGAGAAAAATGGCAAGCTATTAAAAATACCAATACCAAAGTTTAAAAAGGACCCACCCATACTATAATATAAATTTCAATAAACTTTTCTAAATTTAAACTTTAATGATTATATTCTGTGGAGAATATAACATTAACATCCCCCCCTTCCTATTTATTTTGTATAACCATATATTTATATTTACACTATAAGAAATATCTTTGTTAAAAAAAAAAATGTTTAAACTTGCTCTTACATCACTTTTCATTTTCATTTTCATTTTCATTTTATTTTTATTTTATTTTTATTATTAATCTATTTATACAAAAAGGTTATATATATATTTATAATTAATTTAATAATAAATCTTTTAAATCAACAATTGATTTAGTAATTTCTTCATTTGTTAAATTATCCTTTGATCTAATTTTTGAACCAAGATATTTAGGATGTGATAATAAATAATTTAAAACATTAACAAAATTTTTTCTTTCATCTAATGAATCTAAACCAGGGATTAATTTAATTTCTGAAACTGATTTATTCAATTCAATACTCATAAAATTATAACAATCAAAATTATTTAAAATTTTTGCTAATAAAACAATTTGTTCAGTTTCTTCAATTAAAATTGGTGATATAATTGAATCTGATTCTAACCATGTATGAATTGTAAATTTGATTTGTTCATTAAATGAAATAACAAATTTACAAATATCTAAAATAATCTTTTCCTCAAAATGACTAATTAATGTTAATATAATTGGTAAAATTCTTTCAACCCAAATTTCATGTAATTTAATAACTCTAATATCATTTGAATATGATGTAATAAATCCTCTTTGAATCATTTGTGAAATTGTACTTTCATTAATAATTTGAAAAATCCCCCTTGAAATAAATTTTTCTGCAATTAATTGATTTTTAATTAATTCTAAAATGAATAATAATGATAATTTACCAAATTTTTCTTCACCATTAACAATAATTAAATGTGAAACACCAAATAAATTAATTATTGAATTAAATGAATTTGATTTAATTGTAATTTCAGCAATTTCAATTTCAATTGTTGAATTAAATTTTAATGATAAGAAATTTTCAATTAATTGAAAAATTAATTTAATATCATTAATTTGTTTAATAATTAATTTATCCTTACCATATTCATGATTTGGTATTGAAATTGCTTTGTTTCTAATTGAACTAAATAAAATATTAATACTTTGACAAATTACATTTTCCCAAATTTCAATAAATGTATTTGAATTTTCAATTATTAAATCATTATCATTTAAATTTAAATTTTCATTAATCATCTTAATACATAATAATAAAATCTTTAATAAGAAATTAGAATATGTAACATTTAATGTTGTTAATTCATTAATTAAATTCAAATTTTCATTTTGTAATAATCTTGAAGTTGATGTAATCATAATTAATAAATTATTTAAATCAGTTTTCAAATTTTTATTTTGAGAAATTGTAAAACAAATTAAGAATGATAAATTAATCCTTTCAATAAAATAATTATTAAATTTATCAATATTTGATTTAAATAATAATTGATTTTCATTTTCATCATCATCATTGTTAAAATTAATTAAATATTGCCCATAATCATCATCTTCAGAAGGGTTTAATAATTTTTGTGAAATTATTAAATATTTTTCATTAACAATTTGTGGATTTAATTGACAAAAATTTGTAATTAATTTATTATAAGAATTAGCCAATGATAATTTAGAATTTGTTAATAATTCATTAATATTAGATTTAACAATCCCCCTCTTTAATTCAAACCAATCTTCATCTAATGAAAATAAATGATCTAATAATTCAAAATTAAATTTTAAATCAATTTGAAAATCATTTAATTTAAAATTATCATTAATAATAAATTGATCTAATGAATATCTAAAACCAAATTTTTTATTAAATTGTTCCCTAATATTAATTTTATATTCTAAATCAAATGGTAAAATTTCAAAAATTTTCGATAATGATAATATAAAATTTTCATCATTTAATCTTTTATTAATTAAATCTTGACATTTTTTATTTTTATCATGATAAATTGATAATAAAAGTGATAAAATTTCAACTATTTTAACTTTTAATTGATGATTATAAATTAACTCAATTTGATTATTTTCTTCTTCTTCTTCATTATTATTATTATTATTAACATTTGTATCTAATGCTAAATCTAATACTTTATTAATAAATGAAACATCATCTGATTTAATTAATCCACCATTCCATGTTTTTAATAAACTTGTTAATGAATCTAAAATATGTAATAAAACAATTGATGGATAATCATTATAATTTTTTAATGATAATTTTAAAACTTCAAATAATGAATATTTAGAATTTTCATCTGATTTAATAGTTTCAATTGAATCAATATTAATTTTCCCAGTTATTAAAACAATCGATAATCCTTCTTGATTATTTTTCATAATTGAACTAAATAAATCATAAATTGAAATTAATAATTCATCATCATTAAAATTATTTGACATATCTTCATGTAATAATTGTAATAATAATTGGGTATGAGTTGGACCTAAATGAGTTAATAATGAAATATTATTTGATGAAATAACTAATTCTTTTAATAATTTTAAAATTGGTTTTCTTAATGATTGATCAAATAAATACATATTAATTAATCCTTTAACATTTTTAAAAAATGAAATTTCTAAAGTTGAAATTTTATTAATTTGTAAATTCTTTCTAACTTTAATTAAATTTATAATTAATTCAAATGAATTAATTTGCCATTTTTCAATAAATTCACCCTTTAAATCAATTGTTGAACTTAATGAAGAATAAAAAATATTTGTTTGATAAATTGAATGTAAAATAAATGAAATTGATCTTAAATCTTCAACAAATTGAATTAAAAATACATTTGTTAAATTTTCAAATGATTCATTTAAAACTTGATTTATTTTATTAAAATTAAATTCAAAATCTTTAACACCATTATGAATTAATAAAATTTTATTAAATAATGTTGAAATTAAATTACCCAATTGATATTTTTGATATTTCTTTTCAAAATTCCATGTAATAAAATGTTCAAATATATTAATACCATGTAAAACAAATTGATTTAAAACTTTTGATTTTAATTTATTTGAAACATTTTCATCAAATTTTAATGAATTTGATAATAAACAATGACTTAATTTAAATAATTCAATAGTTGAATTAAATTCCCCCAATGGGATCTCAACTTTTGATAATAAATTTATAATTAATCCACCATTTGATTTCCCATTTGAATTGAAAATGGATGATTTATAAATATATGACCAAACCCTATGTGAAAACCCATTATTTGTTAATGCTTGCATAAATTTCAAAATTTTAGAAACTGTAATATGTTGTTTTAAAATTAATGATTGATCTAAAATACGAAATATAATATCAATTAAATCAATTTCATCTAAATATTCATTAAGTGAATTCAAAATATTTGAAAATTCATTTGAATCATTTAATATAATTGATAATAAATTAATTATTCTATCAATTGTTTTAAATTTAATATCATTTTCAATTAAATCAATTGATAAATTTTTTAAAATTCTACCTAATAAAGACCAACCATTATAATCATAATGAAATAAAACCATTGATTGATTTTCCAAAAATTTATCATTTGATTGAATAATTTGACCTTTTGTACCTTCTTTTAAAACAAGACATAATTCTCCTTGTTTTTCAAATGGTGGTAAAATTTGAACATTAGAAATTAAATTAATTAATTCAGGTTGTTGATCATCAATTGAATATTTTAATGAAAATTGATTAGAATCAAAAATATTCATATAAGAATTCAAAATTTTCAATTCTTCAATTGCTAAATTAGCATTAATTGAAATTAATGATATATACATATCCAATGAAATGGGCATTTTAGCCTTTAATAAAATTAACAATTGTTCAATTGATTCATTATTGAAGAATTTTTCAATAATTTTATTTGAAGAATTTTTAATAATTTTAGAAATTATATCCATTGAATCTTCATTTGGTTGAACATAGGGTAAATATTGAATAATGAAAACCCCGAGTATATTAACAAATGATTTTTCAAATGAAATCAATTCAAAACACTTATTTAAAGCTGAAGAAACATTTAATTTTTGTGCATGGATTGCCAATGATTGATAAATATCTTTAATATCTTTTAAAACACCCTTATTAAGTTCCATTTGAAATTCAATAGCCTTTGGTTCATCAATGAACATTTCTAAAACAGTTTGTTTTCTATGAAGTAAAATTGACCAAGCATAAAGAATGATTGGATTTGATTCAGTATGTAAAATTAAATCAGTAATTTCATTTAAATCTTTAGCACTATTTAAGAAAGAATAATCATCTAAAGACCCAAAATTGAATTCTAAATCAAAAAATGAAAGCCCAATAATTGTTGAAAATGATTGTAAAGAAGAAATAGATTCTAAATCTTGGATACCACCAACATTTGAAAAATATTCTGAAGATTGCATTAATTTAAACCATTTAACAATAGATTCAATTGTGAAACCTGAATTTGAAAATAATATACAATTTTGAATTGTTGATAAAATGTTCAATATAAGATTAATTAATTGAGATTTAATTAAATTTGAAAGTTCATCATCATAATTTTTCAATGAATTTAATCTTTGAATGATGAATTTTAAAGAATCAATGGAAGAATCAATAATATTGGGGACTTGTTTGTTGACTTTTTCAATAATTGATGATAATTTTTTAATTTGATCGACATTTAATAATAATTCTTGTTGTTGAGAATTTAGTAATTTACGTGAATCTTTAAGTATAGTTGAAATCAATTTAAAATTGGAGGATAATTCAGCAATATATTGAGATGCAAAAAATTGAAGTAATTGATCTTTCCCATTTTCAAATAGGATATTAGTACCATTTTGGATTAATTTAAAATCATTTAAAGATTTATTATCATTAATTTGAATTAATTTTTTAGAAATGATAGTTGCAACTTTTAAGATTTCATTGGAGTCGATGTTTAAAATATCCGATAATTTACCAATTATTGATAACTCAACTTGTGATAAATCATTGTTAATTGATTTACCATTAGATAATTTTAAAGTTTTTGGTAATGACGTTGAATCAGTTTCTTTATTAGGATCAGTTTTAGAAATCAATTTGAAATTGGTTATATTATCCATTTCATCATCTAAGGAGTTCAAGAGGTTATCAATGACTTTAGGGGAACATGTTGATATATTTTGCAACAATTGATTAATTGTTGTTGTTGACCTAGGGAGAAACGCGTTAGTATTGTGTGTTTTTTTGGAGAAGCGGGGAGAGAAAAAAGGGGAAAGAAATGTCCCAAAATCAGCTCTGAGGGGATAATACATACTTGTGGTCAAAGGCTTCTGCAGTGGGAGCAGGAACGAGTGACATAGACAAAGTTCGATGTTCGTTATAAGAAAGGAATCGATTTAAACATTTACAATTTTTTTTTTTTTTCGTCAGTGGAATTTCCACATTGGGAAATTTGGCTCATGAAAGTTAAACATTGGTGGTTGTTAATTATATATAATTAAATTATTAAGTGACCTGGCCGATGAACACATGTACAATACCAAAACCCCCACACACATGCCTTTTTAAACACAGTTTTCCATATTTGAAAAAAATAAAAAAAAATCAAATTTCAATTTATAGTACATATATAACTGATCTTTCTTTATAAGTAACTTTAAAAAATGGCCTGGGACGACGCTAAGGGTATGGACATTGCATACGAAGAAGCCATGATCGGCTACAAGGAAGGTGGTATCCCTATTGGGGCCTGTTTAATCCACGAAGACGGACGTGTTGTGGCCAGAGGACACAACATGCGTGTCCAAAAGGGTTCAATGACTTTACACGCTGAAATCTCATGTTTCGAAAACGGGGGGAGATTACCTGCTTCAGTGACATCCAAATGTACACTTTACTCTACTTTGAGTCCGTGCACAATGTGTACTGGGTCTGCCCTTCTCTTCAAAATCCCTCGTGTAGTTATGGGTGAAAATGAAACTTTCCTCGGGGGTGAAGACTGGCTCGCCAAACACGGTGTTGAATTAATCAACGCTAAAGACCAGCGTTGTAAGGACATCATGGACAAGTTCATCAAAGAACAACCTGAACTCTGGAACGAAGACATTGGTGAATAATTGGATATCTATATACACATACTTATTTATACACATTTATATATTAACAACTTTTTTCTCTTTAAAACTATGGCTAAACGTAAATCAACTGTTCAAGATCCCCCACTCCCCGCACCCAAAAGACCACACAAAACTGGCTGTCATACACTATACGTTACTAATCTAGATTCTAAGATTAACAAACCCAAACTCCGGCTTAATTTGTACATTTTGTTTGCAACTTATGCTGATGTTTTCCAAATTCAATGTACAAAACCAGGTCAAGCTTGGATCACTGTCAGTTCTATCCATGAGGCCAATAATTGCATTCAGAACTTGAATAACTTCCCCTTTTTTGATAAAAACCTCCGTGTCGAATTCGCCAAGGAAGATTCTAAAAAGATGAAATATTTATTACTTAAAAATAAGGAAGAAGAAGAAGAAGAAGAACATGACTAGATTGAATCTAACACACAAACACACACCCTTTTCTATATATCCATATTATATTATACATGTATTTATAACTACTCTATTAATGTATATATACAATTACATATAAACTTACTATCTTACCTCCTACCATTACTCATTCTCCAATTTTCATTTGGATCGTTTCTATTGAACAATGGCTTTATCTTCTCTCTCTTTTTATTAATACTCAATTCATGTTCATTAGCTTGACGAAAAAATTTAGGTGCATATTCAATTAACCATTTAGGATCAATTCTACTTGTACATTGCATATATTCCTTATTGGTCATCAATAATGTATGATAAATAACAAATTCAACTCCATTTTTACCAAATAATGCAGAACTTGGATGAATATCAACAGAAATATCATCTGCTAATGTTCTAAATGACCCCGATGAAAACCCATCTTTAATTAATGAATTATTACTATCCCTCTTTGCTGAATTTTTGAAAAACCCTGAAACAAATGCCTTTATAACTTCATCAAATTTATTATAACAACTTTCAACTTTCAATTTATTATTATTATTATCCATTTGTTCACATAATTTAATTAATTGCTTTTTAACATCTCTTGCTTTACGCATGGATTTTTCTTGAATATAATTATCCTCACACCAAATTTTAGAATAATTATTCTTTTCCCATTCTTTATAAATTTTAAGTAAAGTTAAATGATCACCTTGAAATTGATCAAACCCTTTCTTTGCCCTATCAGCTAATTCTCTTTTTTCCCTTGGTCTATAAAAAATTTCAGGAACTGATAACATTGAAATAATTTCAATAACTTCAAATGTACATTTAAAATCAAATGATTTAATTAATGTTTTCGATAATAATGGTTCCATAGGAAAAAATGACATATTTTTACCAACAATAGTTAATTTCCCCTCATCATCTAATGCATCCAATATAAATAATTCTTCTAATGCTTTTAACATTGATTCTTCTCTTGGTTTATCCATAAATTTAAAATTTAAAACATCTTGAATCCCCATTGCCTTTAACATTAAAATAGTATTGGATAAATTTTGTCTTAAAATTTCAGGTGATGTATTCAATTCCATTTCATTATTAAAAGCTGATTTAGTGTATAATCTATAACAAATCCCAGGTCCAGTTCTACCAGCTCTACCAGATCTTTGATTTGCTTGTGATTGACTAATAGGTTGAATAATTAATCTATCCATCCCCCTTTTTGGATCATATGCATTAACTTTAACGAACCCTGGATCAATAACATAAAATATCCCATCAATTGTAATAGAAGTTTCTGCAATATTAGTTGCAATAACAACTTTACGTTTACCCTTTGGTGTTGGATCAAAAATTCTACTTTGCATTTCACTTGGCATTGATGAAAAAATTGGTAAAACAATTAATTCATTTGTCTTTGGTTTCTTCTTATAAATTAAACTCATTTTTTGAATAATTGTTTCACAACATGTTTCAATTTCTTCCCTACCTGTAAGAAAAACTAAAATATCTCCCTTACTATTATCATCATCATTCTTATTTAAATGAATATCAATAACTGTATCAATAGTAGATTGAATATAATCTAATTCTGGAGTTTTTGAATAATAAATTTTAACAGGGAATGTTCTACCCTTTATATGAAAAATTGGGCAATTATTAAAATATAAGGAAAATTTCTCAGAATCTAAAGTTGCAGATGTAACAATTAGTTTCAGTGACCCATTTCTCCTTTTAACTGCATCTCTTAATAACGCAAATAAAATATCAGTTGCAATTGTTCTTTCATGAGCTTCATCAAGCATAATAACTGAATATTTTTTCATATCAGGATCTAATAATGCCTCTCTTTGTAACATACCATCAGTCATATATTTAATTTTAGTTTTATTATTTGTTTTATCATCGAATCTAATTGTATAACCAACTTCATTACCTAATTCACAACCAACTTCTTCAGCTACACGTTTAGCAACAGATATAGCAGCAACTCTTCTTGGTTGAGTACATGCAATCATCCCATTTGTTATATATCCATCTTCAGCTAAATATTGAGTAATTTGTGTAGATTTACCAGAACCAGTTTCACCAACTATAACAATAAAATCATTTTTCCTAATTTCATTTAATAATTTTTCTCTTGATTCATAAACTGGTAAACTTTCCCTTTGATCTTGAATTGATTTAGTTTGACGAATACCTAATGATTGAGCCCTTGATTGATCTTTCCAAACAGAAATTGCCTTTTTTTCAATAATTGAAATTTCTCTTAATTCCTTTTGATAATTAGAAATAGGATCATCACCATTAACATTTTGCTTATTATTATTATTTAATTGTTTAATATTAGCCAATTTTTCCTTTAATTTCTTCTCCCTAGTTTGAATAAGTAAATTTGATCCACGATTAGCTAAATCAGTTAATGAAATTTTCCTCTTTTCTTCAAAAGCCAATCGTTTCATCTTGTTATTAATATTTTTATTCGTATTTCCAACCTTTTTATTAGTATTGCTATTATTATTATTATTATTATTATTATCACGTTCATGTAATGTACTTTTTAAAAGAATATCCTTTTTAGAATTCAAAAATTTGGGTATTTGTGTATTTAATTGAATTCCCATTTCTTCTTCTATCCCATATGTATCATCAACTTCAGCAAATGGGTCATCTGCAATAACTTTAGTTTGTTTCCTTGGTCTTTTAATTCCATAAGCAGCATTCAATTGAGAATTTTCCCATTCATCAATATCATTCTGAGAACGTTTAAATTCACCATAGGATTGGTTGTTATTATTATTATTAGTAACCTTATTAGTTTCATTGTATGTATCATCTAAAGTCCCTGTTGTTTGATCAATCCCTCTTAATGAAAGTACAGGCCTTCCTCTATTATCATAATGAAGAATTCGATAATACACGTTATCACCTACTCTTGGAGTGTATTTCAAGGGGATTTCTCCCTTAGGACAAAGACCAAATGTATTTTCTAATTGGATAAACACACCAAATGGTTTGACAGATGTTATACGACCCCTATGGATCGAGTTTAGTGACATTGATAAAAGAAATTTGATTTGATTATTTTTTTTTTATAACATTTGTGTAATTAAAAGTTAATTGAAAATTGGTTATGTTTTATTAGGAAAGTGGTGAACATATATACATTATAAACTGATTATACTATTAGTATTATTATATCATCTTTTTAATTTATGTCATCGTCTTCATTTAAATGTAAGTTTTTTTTTAAAAAGTATTGTATTGATGTTTTGCCCTATCAACAATGCTGAATTGTACATTAATAAAGCATACTACTTTATATTTTTATATATATCAATTCAAGTAACGCTTTCATCTTCATCTGCTGTTAACGTATATTTCAATATTTCAAAATGAGCCAGTTTTCAATTTTCATTATTATCTCTTTCTTTATTTATTTATAAAACACCCTTCCTCTTTTCTCTTTTCTTTAAATTAACATATTAACATATAAATATGGTATACAAATGGGAAAATGATCAAGTACTGCTATGGTTGAATAACCATAACTATGCACCACAAGTACTCGATTGTTTTAGATCACATAATATAACGGGTATAACATTACCCATGTTGACTCAACAAGAATTAAGAGAAATGGGAATTCAAAATTTGAAAACTAGGTTAATGTTAATGAGAGATATTACTGATTTATTACAAGAAAGGGGTGATTCAATTATTAATGTTAATATTGATCATCCATTAATTAGTGAATTACAAGCAATGATTATGTCAAATGAATTAATTGGATCAATTACGAATTCATTACAAAATGTTACTAGTAATAATACCATGGTTAATTCTAATAATTTACAAATACAATTGAATAAACTTAAGGAAGATTTAATGCCTATTATTAAAGAAGTTAAAGATAAGAAACCTTTACCTTCACCATTATCAGGAATACCAGGTAATCAACATCATCATAATCATAATAATCATAATAATCATAATCATCATCATCATCATAATCTTAATACCCCAAGGAGCAATTCTAATAGAAGACAAACATTACAAAATGCTTCACCTGCTGATACTTTAAAACAATTAAAGGCCAAGACAGAAGATCCATGTTATAAAATTCTTCAATCAGCAATGAAATCACATAATTTGAATAAATCTGATTGGAAAAAATATGTTTTAGTTATTTGTTATGGTGGTGATAAGGAACGTGTTTTAGATTATGAAGAAAGACCAGTTCAAGTTTTTAAAGAATTACATGATTTAGGTTTAAACCCAAGTATGATGTTAAGACAAATTGATGTTAAAAATAATAATGATAATACTGATATTACCCCAGGTGGTAGATTGTAAAAATACTCTGTATTATATACATATATTTATATGTATATGTATGTATATTATTGCCAAACAAGAACTAAAACAAAAAAAATCCAAAATTAATCTATATAACTTACAAAATATATTATTACGTTTAATACGCCAATATCTCCTTCCTTTCCTTCCTTTAACTTTAATAAGGTCTAAATTTCCTCTTTTGCTTCATTTGTTTAACCCTTTCTTGATCATCCTTAAATTTAGATAAAAGTTCACTCATTTCAGCCTTCTTTCTTTCTCTAACTTGGAAACGATAAAAATCCATTTTATGTTTTTCAGCATTCTTTTGTTTTATATCATCAGCATTTTTTAAATCATTAATTGATTTAGTAACACCTAAAACTTCAGATTTTGTCTTTGATTGTTTACCAACAACTAAAGTGAACCCATCTTCATCAACAATTTCTCTTAAATCTTTAACTTCATTTTCAGCTTCAATTTCCCTTTCTTGAAAATCTAATAAAGCTTGTGAAACTTGTTCTTCTAATTCTTCAGCATTAAGTATTTTAAATTCACCATTGTATCTTTTTGAACCTGTTGGATCTTTAATTTCCCAATTTAATAATGGTAATTTTTTCTTTGATAATGTTGCTAATACTAATTCTAAACTATCCCTATCTAAAAATTTAACAACACCACAACCAACTGGTAATTTATCATTTTGATTTAATTCTTTACCGAATTCTTTATTTGATAATTTTGAAAGTGAAATATACATATCCCATTGAGTTTGACCAGTTGGGTTATAAATTTCCTTTTGTGAATAATCTTGTATTATAGCAGCTTTATTAATTTGTTTAAAAAGTGATTTAATACTATTTAATGTACAAAGAGGTGGTACATTAACAATGAAAAGTGAAGTTGTTTCTTCAATGTCTACTTCATTAGTTGTATGAGGTTTAACAAAAATCTCATGAATGGATGAATCCAAATTCGCCACAGCACCGATTGTCAATGGGACAACTTTGAACCCTTTGATTTCAACCATAGTTCGATTGATTGATCAAAAGTGTTTGTCTTTTAATGGAATTGAAAATGAAATTTTTTTTTTCTTTTCCTCTTTTTTTTTGTAATAAGGTCACTTTGTTATAACCTGATTATCTAAGCAAAAAGTGAAATAATCATGACTACACACACATGTGCCTCAGCTCATTGTGGGAAACAAACCACATCCAATTTGAAATGCCCTATTTGTCTCAAAGCAGGGATCGATAGCTATTTCTGTAACTCCAATTGTTTCAAAACTTGTTTCGCTATTCACAAAGCTATTCATCCTGCAGCTGGTGATGGGGCAGCAGCAGACAGTTATGATCCATATCCAACTTTCGCCTATTCTGGGGAATTACGCCCTGCTTATCCATTAACTCCACGTAGAGAAATCCCAGATGATATTGTTAAACCAGATTATTCAATGGATGGTATCCCAAAATCAGAAATGAAAAATGATAGAACTGAAAAGATTAGAGTTTTAAATGAACAAGAAATTGAACAAATGAGACAAGTTTGTATTGAAGGTAGAGAAATTTTAGATGCTGCTGCTTCTATTGTTAAACCTGGTATTACAACTGATGAAATTGATAAAATTGTTCATGAAGAATCAATTAAAAGAGGTGGTTATCCATCACCACTTAATTATTTTAATTTTCAAAAATCAGTTTGTACATCTGTTAATGAAGTTATTTGTCATGGTATTCCTGATAAAAGACCATTAAAAGATGGTGATATTATTAATATTGATGTTTCATTTTATAAAAATGGTTTTCATGCTGATTTAAATGAAACTTATTACGTTGGTGATAAAGCTAAAACTAATAAAGATTTAGTTAGATTAGTTGAAACTACTAGAGAATCACTTCAATCTTGTATTGATCAAGTTAAACCAGGAACACCATTCCGTGAATTTGGTAATATTATTCAATCAATTGCTGATAAAAATGATGTTTCAGTTGTTCGTGCTTATTGTGGTCATGGTGTTAATCAACTTTTCCATTGTCAACCTGAAGTTCCTCATTATGGTAATAATAAAGCTGTTGGTACTTGTAAAAAGGGGATTTGTTTTACAATTGAACCAATGCTTAATTTGGGTACTTGGCAAGATAAAACTTGGCCTGATAGATGGACTTCAACTACAGCTGATGGGAAACCTTCAGCTCAATTTGAACACACTTTATTAGTTACTGAAGATGGTGTTGAAATTTTAACTGCTAGAAAAGCCGATTCCCCTGGTGGTCCAATTAAGAGAATTTAATTGATTAATTAACCTTAAGTTATGGTATAGAATGTATATAATTTAATAGAGAAAAAATATATTATGGGTTGATAGTTTAATAGTAGTATTAGTAGTAATAGCAGTAGTAGTAATAATATAATAATATTAGTTGTATAATACGCGTCTTTTATAAAAAAAATCAATCGTTTGTTGTACGCGTCTTCATTTAATCTTTACAAAGCCATGTCAGCAGACACAGATTACACTGATGTTAACCCATACGAAACTCTAGGATTGAGTAAAGAAACTTCCAATTCAAAAGAAATTAAACGTGCTTATCATAAAAAATGTCTACTTTACCATCCTGATAAAAACCCTGGTTATCAACAAGAATTCAATTTAGTTCAAGTTTCTTATCTTGTTTTATCAGATGAAAAGCGTAAATCTCTTTATGATAAAACGGGGAAAGTTGTACCATATGGATCAATTGAACAAGATGGAGGGATTTTCGATAGTGATGCATTTAAATTTGATGAAATTACTAAAGATTTAATTGAAAAGGATAAATTAGCTTATCAAGGATCAGAGGAAGAAATTGATGATATAATTAATGAATGGGTTCAATATAAGGGTAAATTTGAAGTTTTATTCGAGCATATCATTCATTTAGAATATAATAATGATCAAGAGGAAAGAATTTTTAATATTTGTCAAAAGTTAATTGATGATGGATCAGTTGATATTCAACAAGTTCCTAAATGGTTAGATTATAAACAAAATAGAGATAAGATTAAAAGAAGATTACAAAAGAAGGCTGATAGAGAAGCTAAATTGGCTGCTAAGGAAGAAAAAGAGGAAGATTTGAAGGGGTTACAAGCTTTAATTATGAAAAATCATAGTAAACAGAGAAACACCTTTGCAGGTATATTTGAGAAATACGGTGGTGGTAGTGGTGATGAACCATTTGAAGATCCGTTAGATTTACCATCTACTAAGAAGAATAAGAAGACGAATGGTAACAGAGTTTCCAAACCTAAAAAAAAATAACAATAGTCACTTGAATTGGACAGTAGTATTTTCTAATTGTGTATTTACGTTGTATCTATACCGAAATATAAATGTATATTAATAATTATAGTAATAATAAGAATAATGAAAAAGCATATTCACTTTTTTCTATACAAATTGAATTGTATATTTTCTTTATAAATATGGGAGCTTGTGAAGATGAACACCACGACCACGACCACAGTCATAGTCACAGTCATAATCATAACAACTACTCTGGACATTCACACGCACCGGAAATCGCCACTAGTGGATCACAATCTCTTTTGAGTTCAATTGACACAAGTAAACTTCGGGCTTTGAATATGGCTAACCCACATGAAGATTTGATCCAATTATTCAAACCACATGATAAGAGGTATATGATTAAACCTATAATTAAATCTGATTTAGATAATGAAATGATTATTCATATCCCATTTGAATGTCCAGTTAAAGTTTATTCTGTTATTATGAGGGTATCATCAAATGATAAACATTGCCCAAAGACAGTGGGAGTTTATAAGAATAAATTAGATACTGACTTCGATGATTTAAGAAACATTAAGGCTGATCATACATTTGAACACCCACGTAATATTGGTTTAGATGAAAATACAGATTTAGAAGAAGTCATAGATGATGAAACTTTCGTTGAAGCACATTTACCTAGAAGGATATTTTCCGGTTGTGGTGGAATAACATTATTTTTCAAACAAAACTGGTCTGGTGATGATGAAATGGTTTTATTTAATTTAGAAATCCGTGGTGAAAGCAGTAATTTGAAAAGGGGTGTTGTTGTTGCCATGTACGAAGCAGCTGCTCAACCTAAGGGGTCTTTAATAGAGTCTAAAATGAACAACAGCAGCATAGTTTGATTTGAAAAGAAATACGAAATACTACTACTATTAACACTTATAGACTTGTGCTGAGCTATTTATTTGCTTACGTAATACTAGTTATAAACAAAAAATTCAAAGAGAAAAAAAAAATAAAATTGGGTTTTTGCGAAAAAAGCTGATTATTTGTTTAGTTTCATTCAATTGAAATCGATAAGCTTTTAATAATATACATAGTAATCTCACTATTAGTTTAATACACCCATCTAGTAAAATCATAACGTCTTTGTATAATTTATTCTTGACAACTTGTAATTACCCCCCCCCCCCCCCCCCCCCCCCCCCCCCCCCCCCCCCCCCCCCCCCCCCCCCC
>JAKUBF010000043.1:0-51119 GCA_030563185.1 Saturnispora sanitii | reverse complement strand
ATATGTGGTAATGGCTACTTTATTTAATGTTAAAAGTTAACGCAATGAAGAAAATTTATTAATATTTCCTGTGTAGTTAATGCTAGCTTAGTTTTATAATCATAATTCATTACCACCTCAAAAAAAGGATTTGATAATGACATTAAATAAAAAATGTCAAATTAACCACCTAGGTTAAGCACAATAATGAGTCAATTGTTCTTTTAGAGGTATTGAATTATGATAAGCGATAGATTGGCAACTGAAGAGTTGCTGTCTAAGCATCATTTTGACACCCCCACAAGTAACTTACCAATTTTTTATTATTTAAACCATCCTATCAAAGTTGAAAGAGCTCAATAAAACCTTTAACAAAGTTTCATCGTGTAGTTAGTAACAAAGGGTGAACAAAACACCTTAGTTAGTGTGCGGAAGGTATTATGGCTATACAGGAAAACATATAAATATTTGAAAGATTGAAAGTAACAGAAATGCCTTGAAATTCATTGTAAAATGGACGCCAAATCTGCCAATATCTGAAAACCAGATCATCGACAATCTGGAAACCTACTAAAATTGGACATTGTAGAATGAAAACCAGGCTCCAATTACCCCGTAAATGTGTTTAATTGTGAAATAGCAACAGCCAATCATTCCAATCATTCCAATCGCTTAAAATCAATTCATGGCATTATGGAGCAAATTTTGGCCGTTTTTATTTTCGGCCTTTTCTTAATAACTCATGCAAATTCAACTCAACAGGTCCAATATTTGACCAGCACAGTAACACACAAAAACGACCCCCACTATAAAAGATTTGGCAATAATCGCTCTGCCAGTTGTCGAGATACAGAGACCCCACTTTCGCAACAAACTTGAACGATAGACCATAATTCACACATGTGGAAATCACCCCAAATAAGCATCTTAGAATGAAAGCCAGACTCCAATTACCCCGTAAACGTGGTTGGTTGGGCAATTGTACCCCCGTATCGCCAAAAAAGTCCAAAACCGGAATCACCCAAAAACGGTTTTGACATAATCTCCAAAAACCGGAAAATGCCAATTACGGTTTTGGCCTTAATTCACGTAATATCCATTGCAGAGGTCCAAAGGTTTTTTGGCAATGTCGCACCGCCAAATCAGCAAGTCAGACACGGTTTAACGCCCATAGCACCCCCAGTTGTCGAGATACAGACACCCCAATTTTGCAAAATTTTGCAAAATTTCAGAATAAACTTGAACAGTAGACCATAATTCACTTCTGTGGAAATCACCCCAAATAAACATTGTAGAATGAAAGTCAGGCTCCAATTACCCCGTAAATGTGTTTAATTGTGAAGTAGCAACTTCCAATCATTCCAATCACTTAAAATCAAGTTCATGGCATTTTGGATCAAATTTTGGCCGTTTTTATTTTCGGCCTTTTCTTAATAACTCATGCAAATTCAACTCAACAGGTCCAATATTTGACCAGCACAGTAACACACAAAAACGACCCCCACTATAAAAGATTTGGCAATAATCGCTCTGCCAGTTGTCGAGATACAGACACCCCATTTTTGAAAAATTTTGAAAAATTTCAGAATAAACTTGAACAGTAGACCATAATTCACGTCTGTGGAAATCACCCCAAATAAACATCTTAGAATGAAAGCCAGACTCCAATTACCCCGTATACGTGGTTGGTTGGGCAATTGTACCCCCGTATCGCCAAAAAAGTCCAAAACCGGAATCACCCAAAAACGGTTTTGACATAATTTCCAAAAACCGGAAAATGCCAATTACGGTTTTGGCCTTAATTCACGTAATATCCATTGCAGAGGTCCAAAGGTTTTTTGGCAATGTCGTACCGACAAATAACCCCACCATACACGGTTTGGCGCCCATAGCACCCCCAGTTGTCGAGATACAGAGACCCCACTTTCGCAAAATTTCAGAACAAACTTGAACAGTAGACCATAATTCACCTCTGTAAAAATCACCTCAAATAAACATTGTAGAACAGTGTTATATGCAACCTGAAACCCCATAATAAAGAATACATCACATGAATGTTTGGTTTTATCCTAAAGAAGTCCCATTAATGTCGTTGCCAAATGATAAACATTGGTGAGTATACACACTCATAGCATGGCGGGACACAATTGAAAGCATGTCCAGTAAACGCTCCTACGTTTCTAACACATACATGTGCTCTAATGCCACATGGGAGCACTTGACCTTCATATAACTAACACCTAAAATGTTGTTTGGAAATAAACAATGGTTGTAAAAAAAAATTGAAAAATTTTACATCATTATATTAAAAATATTAATGTATAATAGAATTGCTCAGTAGGCCCAAGACACCTTAGTTAGTGTGCATGGAAGGTATTATGGCTATACAGGAAAACATATAAACATTCGAAAAATTGAAAGTAACAGAAATGCCTTGAAATTCATTGTAAAATGGACGCCAAATCTGATAATATCCGAAGACGAGATCATCGACAATCTGGAAACCTACTAAAATTGGACATTGTAGAATGAAAACCAGGCTCCAATTACCCCGTAAATGTGTTTAATTGTGAAGTAGCAACTTCCAATCATTCCAATCACTTAAAATCAAGTTCATGGCATTTTGGATCAAATTTTGGCCGTTTTTATTTTCGGCCTTTTCTTAATAACTCATGCAAATTCAACTCAACAGGTCCAATATTTGACCAGCACAGTAACACACAAAAACGACCCCCACTATAAAAGATTTGGTGCTGGGAAATTAAGTTGAAGCATGAGGTATTAGCCATGTTCAAGTGCGAATGAAAATGAACGTCACTTAAGTTTCCAATCGAAATAGCCTATAATAAAATGCACATTTCAATTAGTAATTGAAGTATCTTAACTAATTACACCAATATTTTGACCCAATATTCGGGTATGGGATAAATAATAACCATATCTGTATAATAATCAAGAAAATGCTCATGACAAATATTAAAATTTCACGACGATGCATCAGTTGTTGTAAAATAAAATAATTAAAAAATCAACCAATTTTAATCCAGCTTAATGTATAATTGGATAAAAAATAAATTGAAAGATAATCTATAGTATATAAATCCTTAAGTTTAATGCTAAAACGCAATTTTTTAACCGTTTTGAAACTTAAATTTGAAAAGTTCAAAAATTAACAAATTTTATCAAAAAAAACTGAAAGGTAAACAAAGAAAAAGCCGGCCAAATAACCCCCCAAAACACAGCCATAGCAATTAGTAAACTTTCACTGCTAGTAATTTAGGCGACATAAATAACATAACAAAACAAAACATTGAAAATACTAATGATATATTGAATAGAAAAGATTTAAATATAAAAAGAAATTTGTATAAAGATAGATGCTAAAGTTTATAGAATAACTAACTAAAAAATAAAAAACGGAGGGTTGTGTTGGGTTGGATATGGTGGTAATTTATAATGCTGAAAAGGTCAAATTAACCACCACCTAGGTTATGATGATTCAGCTATTTTTTTTAAAAGGTATTTCATAACCATTCATAAACGATAGATTGGCAACTGCATAAAGAGTCACTTCCCATTTACTATTATGACACTCACACAAGTGATTCCTTATCATTTAATCCATTTTATTAAAACCCTAAACTTACTTTCATTGTGTAAGTAGTAACAAAGGGTAAACAAAAGACCAAACAGATATAGTTAGCAATGTAACTTAAAGCTAAGAAGTCCATTTGAATAATGTCCTCACCAATTGGAGTATAAAAAGCAGTGATATAAATTAATGAAGTAGCAGGAGGTAAACAAAAATTTATATTTGAAATGAAATAAAGGATATCTTCATTATAAAATAAACCATCTTTGAACAATTTATAATTGAAAGCACAACCAATAATTGGGGAAATGAATAACCTTGAAACAACAATTGATAAAGGTACTTTCCAAATTTTCCAACTTAAATTTTTTACTCTTAATCTACCAATTGTCCCACCTAATAATAATAACCCAAATGGGACTTCAGCTGCACCAATATACCCAGCAAAATCCATAATAAAGGAAAGAGGTGGAGCACCATCGGGGGCATTTGGTAAAGTAGCTTGAGGAGTAATAACGAATAAAGCTTGAACCCAAGGGATCATACAAATAGTAATGGATAAAATAAGGGTGATGGAAACAATCTTCATGGTTGCTTGAAGCCAAAAGATTAATACCACTTTGATGAATTTTGGGATTGATTTGATAAATTTCAATATTTTATTAGAGATTGAATTAGAGGTAGTTTTTAAGGGGTGAATAGTATTTGTATTTGTAATTGTATGTTCCCTTTTAAGCTCATCAGCTCTAGAATAAACACGAACAATATCTCTAACAGTTTCCGGTTCACTAGCCAAATCTTTATTTTCTAAAATATGTTGTGGAACAGATAATGGTTGTAAAATTGATCTTGTCAAAGAAAGGCCAGGTCCCATTGTTTCAGTAATAGGGTTTGAGATTGAAGAGTTAACTGAACGCAAATCAGTTGAGTCAGCATCAGCATCAGTATCAGCATTATTTGCTTGTTCATCATTAATGGTTAAAATATGATGGTTTTGGATTGGAAGAACGGATTTATCACTACCAGTTTGGGTATCATGAATAAAAGAGGGGGAATCATCCAATTCAATTGAATTTTTTTGATTTGATTCGATATCATCATCTGTATCCTTTGATGATGATGATGATTTAAAATCCCATTCAATTAATTTATAAGCACCAAAATTGAATTGGACTAACATTTGTAAAGTCATAAAAATCATAACGTATGAAACCCCCTTATCAATATCATCAAAAATGGGTTTTGAAGATTCCATAGTTTGTAAATATGCGATGGGTAAATCACTGATGTTTGGTAGTAACCCTGAACAAATTAATCCACCCCACCAATTTCTTGGACAACCTGCTAAAACTCCCATAGTAAAACAAAGAAGTGAACCAGCTCCCATGATAAGTACGGAGACAATAGCAATAGATCCAATCTCTGCAATATCACTGTTGTGGATATTAGAGACGATTTTCTGGAACGCTAGACAGGGGATTAAAACTTGAATGGCTATAGCTGAAATTTGCTTGGATACTTGGACAGTGAGGATCTGCCTTCGAGCAAGCCAGAATCCCACACCGATAATAAGGTAAATCTTGAAGATGGGCTTGACGGCGATGTAAATCACATCCCCTAGAGGCAAACCAGTCATTTAGCAGCAGTGTACAACAGATTAGTAGCAGTAGTTAGTAGTATAGAATCGGAAATATAAGAATAAAAAAAAAATTACATATTATAGATCTCTCCAGTATGGGAAGTTATCAGGCATGTTCTCAGCAGAGTATTGTGGGTAGTTTTCGCCAATGGTTTTCTTAAGCTGATCGTAGTACATTTTATAAGTAATACCCGAAAAATGGATACCGTCGATCAAAAGAGAGCCGAGTTTCCCATGTTCCAGATCTTGCAAGCTCCCAGACAGATGTGTGTCTACGTAATCGAGCATTATCTGGAACATATCGATGACTGGGACGTTTCTCTTAGCCCCAAGGGCCTTCACAGCATCACCGTACTGTTTGTGCAAGGCGTTTGTACGGAAAGTCCCTGAGGAAAGCTCCCCCGGTGAAGCAATGTCCCATAAAACATCATCATGGATCCCAGGTGTTACCAAGATGAGTGAAATGTCTCTTTCCAACAGTTCTTGCACAACACGGTCCATGTTATCACAGAACCTTTCAAGGGGGACACCCTCACAATACCCAACCTCTTCAGTAGTCTTCCTACAGTCATTGGACCCGAAATACACCACTGCAAGTTTGAACTTTTGCTTTGAATTATCGTGTTCTCTGGCCAAAAGAGGTTTGATGATGTTCACTGCCTGGTCTGAGTTGTACCCCGCATACCCCCTGTGGACAACGTCCATCTTACGTGCGTAGTCCGCACAAAGGGCTGCCCCGAGGGAAAACACAGGCTCACTAGAAGGAGCCCAATGGCTCGCCTGTTTGTGCACGGGATCATCACGGTCGAAGCCAGGCTGGGCCATCGCCTGCTCTGTTTCCACGGCCGTGAGCGGGAACTGGTTGTACGCGTACTCAGTGATCGAGTCACCGAACAACAGCATCTTCCCCAGCACGGGATACGACGTCTTGAGTTGGTCCATCTTTAAAGAAACGGTATGTTCTTGTGAATATTTTTTTATTTACACACTATAACTAAAGTAAACTGAACTGAACTTAAATCATTGCAAATCACTCAATGATTCAAACACAATGTCCCTTCTAAATGGAAACTGCGCTGGGATCTTCATGTGCTCTAATTCGGGATACGCCTCATCAATTGCCTCGCAGATCCCCTCGTACATCACTTTATAACCTTCACCATTGAAATGGATCCCATCTATTAGAAAATCACCAGCTTGAGCTCCTTTTCTACTCATTTCCTTATGAAGATCAACAACAGGAACATGAGGGTATTTTTCATTCAACATTTCCTTTAATTTCTTACCGTATTCTCCATTAGTTTCAGAATCACGATAATCCCCAGTGATTAAATCTTCAGGATGGATCTTTCCCCATTTATCACCATCGTGTAACCCTGGTAAAACAACAATTACTGAGATACCCCTTTTAACAAACCCATTCACAATCTTATTCATATTTTCAACGTATTCTTCCAATGGAACGTGTTGTTTGTTATTCTCATCACTACCCTTCTTTCTAGCATCGTTAGTACCAAAGAACACATAGGCTAATTTAATCTGTTGTTTCTCAGGTAATTCATCATGCTCATGTTTCAATATATGATCCGCTAATATGATCCCTTGACGTGTATTGTACCCACTGAATCCCCTATGTAGCATTTGAAGTCGACGAACGTATCTGCTTTGTAAAGCTGCCCCAAGTGAAAATTGATCGGGGTTAAACGCATATTCCGTAATGGAATCTCCGAACATGAGAAACTTCCCAACCTCTGTTGTTAATCCACTTGCCATACCAACACCAAACAGACTTTCTTTCTTGATGATCAAAAATGTAGTGTAGTTGATGAAACACTTTTTTTTTTCTCTTTCTCTCTTTCACATTCTCTGTTTAACGCGTCATATGCTATATGATATCAATTGATCCATTTAATGAATCCAATGCGGAAGAACCAGACGATCCAAATAATGATACCCATTTTGATATAATGAACATGGAAAAACATATCAAACGCCTCCCACCTTTTAAAAATCTTCAACATTTAATAACTTGTTTAAACACTAATATATTACAAGATTTCAACCAACCTAATTCAACCCTAATATCTAATACAATTCCTTCACAAGGTATAAATGGGAACCAAAAATATGAAATTATTATAGAAAATCAAAGAGGTACAACTGTATCAGGAGCACCAATTTATTCAAATGAATCTATGATATACCCATTAGACCCATTAAATTTTCAATCAATAACAAATATACCTTTCAAAAAATTGGAAAATTATCCAGACCCTGGCTTAAATTGGCAATGGAAATGGAAAAAATGGTATGTTTTATCCATTGGTGATATGGATCAAAATGGTTGGTTTTATTCAAAATTCGGATTTAACAGTACTCATTGGATAGGAAGAGGGGGATTGAGAATGCTTGTTAGGAGAAGAGTTTGGATTAGATTGGCAATTTATGAGAATAGTTTCCAGGAAAATAAACTCGAACAATCCAAACCACCACCTAAAGATAAAAACATAGAAACCAAACAACCATTACAATTATCAACCTTATTATCCGATCTATCAAATTGTAAAATAGACAGATTGAAAACAATTAAAATACTAGATTTCATTCAATCAGCAACTTTGGAAGATTTGCGTCAATTGACTTTGGAGTCTAATTGGTTATTACTTTCTAATCTATACACATTCAATGAATCTTGGAACAATTTGATTAACAAATTGAATACAATGGTGCAAAACCTCGATTCAACAATTGATAATGAACGCATCATCATCTTATCAAAAATCATCGATACTATTAATTTCATTATCAGATAACTTAGCATACCCACCTTCTAAATCTAGCTATTATATTTTCGTACTTATATACCTTTTTAATAAATAAACCATTATAGCATTGCTTAAGGAATCGACTATATAACGATCAGCATTATCAAAAAACCATTAAATAAAAAACGCTGCTGTTAAAAAAAATATTCTTCTTATCAATAACTTCTCTTTTCTTATCAACACTGTCATAAACAAGTATTTAGGTATTGAACAATAATCACAGATTCACACAATTATTAAAGAAGCGGTAATTGGATTTACCTTGGGGAGGTGCTTAGCATGAACTTGACGCCACGGCCGAAAAATCGCCATATTTAAAATTCATATGACGCGTTAACAAATCAATACAACAACACAAGCTAAGCATAGAGGACTAGTGAATTGTTGGTAGGAGGGCAAACGCGTTGGGGGGACACCACATAAATGGCACAAATCAACAGAAACAACATGGGGGGGGGCATTTATATACTATATCAATTTGGCACATATATTAGAAATTGCAATTAACGACGAGGTCAACAACGACAAGGTGAAAAGTAGGCACTACATTATATTTCACAACCTATGCCTACCGTTGTAGACCCTTTTCAAACACATCAAATGGAGCTACCAAGTCGAAGCTGGACATTTCCAACATTTTTTACTTCCAATTTGCCACTGAGCTCATCGTTTAGAATATGCCCTTTTCAAAAAAAAAATGCCCCCGATGAAGATGAAACTTATACAGAAGAAACTTTCGAGGGATTGAAGACAATCTAGCCAGATCCCATATTGCCAAGTGGTCTGTAGCGCTCAGAAAACGCGTTTGAAATTTGACATAACAAATTATAGGGGAACCCCTGTCAAAATTTTTTCAAAATTACGTTTTCAAAATGCGTTTTGTGGGTCCTGTGGGGGAGTTATGGAGTTGACAATAGTATTTTTGGAATCATTAAGGCCAGTTCTATCTTGTGAATAGGTTTTTTCAAGGAAATTGAGACTGGCTGTTAAGGCCATTTTGGTGAGGATCAATTAGAATTTTGAAAATTTCCCTGGTGGGAACGTTGATTTTTTGGTATCAAACGATGCAAAATCAGCGATAGTATAGATTGCATTAGTTACCTTGTGGATTTGGCATTGGTGTATATGATTTTAAACCATAATTAAATTTTATAGTGTTGATTTTTACTATTAAAACGAATTATTATATATAATTTCATATATCATTCTTTATACACATGAATAAACAACTTAACTAATATACATAAAACGCAAACTAAAAACGCAAATTATTATTTCACTTTCGTAAATTAAAATTTATCTCATCACTATAATTTTCATTTACCTTGATAAGCATTTCCAAAATTAAATCATACCTAGTCTTTATTTCTGAAACCCCTGCCAGATATGACATCTCATTAAATGGCTCCTTTGTATTAAACTTCAATAATTTCAAACCTTCAATACCTTCAAGTAATGGAACATTAATTTTCAAATTTCTCTTTTCAGAATACCCAGGTGCTGACATCATTTTAGTCAAAATATCCAATGTACATTCCATTAATGTAACAGTTGATGATTCATTCAAAAATTTCAATAATAAAGTTTCATTATTGGCAAATACACTCATCATTGTATCACTATCAATTTTAAATGATTCAATATAAAGTGCAATAACTCTACTTGATACTAATTCATCAACTTTTTGACATGAAAAATATTGTTCAATAACTTGTAAACCTGAACAAAAAGTTTGAGTCATTTTACTTGGGTATGATGCCAATATTTCTGGCATTAAAATACCATTTATACCACTAATAAGTTTAACATCCTTCAGATCACATTCACGTAAAACTTCAACTAAATCTTCATTTGATGTTGATAAAATAAATGCAAAGAATAAATAATGATTGAAAAAATCAGTTTTATCCTTTTCAGTAAAATCATATTCAACTAAATTGACTTCCTTATACCTATATTTTAAAAATGTTAAAATTGTCTTATGAGTTTCATTAATTGAAAATGGTGATTCTAATCCTTTACCAAACATACCCATTAAAATTGTATCAAAATTTTCCCTTGTTGATTTAATTTTAAATAATTGTTCAAATTCTCCAATTACTGGTTCTAAAATTTTCCTTTGATCAAATAAATAATCAATAACTGTAATTTTATTACCACTTTCTAAAAGATAATCATTCATTTTTGTAAATGTAATTCTTAAATATCTAGCAGCATATTGAACAAAATTAACATTTTCAACAAACATCAGACAATAACTAATCCAAAATAACAGTGGATGAAAAACTGAATCACCTCTAACACCTTCCATTGATTTACCAAATGAATGTAATGCACACAGACATAATTTCAATTTTTCACTTTTATCAACATCTTCATTTGAAAATAAAAATTCACCTGATGATTTTTCAACTAATTTCAAAAATTTACAAACAATGTTACCTGACATCCCTTGTTTTGTTAAAGTCCCAAAAACTAATAATGCCCTGGACTGAAAATGTAAATCATAATTAAAAATAATCTTCATAACATATGATTGCCATTTAATAATTTTTAAATCATAATCTTCTTTATTTGAAAACTCTTTTAAAAATGATGTAAAAATTTCACACAATGAGGAAATTGAATATGATTGATTAACAATATCTGTACCAGTTACCCTTCTTGAAGGTTTTGGTTGATCCAAATCCTCTCTTGTTAACCCAAATAATAATTGAAATCTTGCACTATTCATCAATTCAATATTATTTTCAATAATACGAATATTTTCCTTTGATAACATTGGTTTAGATAAATATGAATGAAATGTTCTAGTTAATAATTTTAATAATGATCTTCTTAATTCTAATGGACCAAAATCCATATAAATAGTAACAATGAAAAAAATGTCACTAATATATCTTTCAACGAATAATAAAGAATCAAAAATTAAATAACCCAAAATTTTAACTAAAACTGTTGTTTCAACCCATCTTGTATGTGTTTCAATTTCTGTTTCATTATTTCTAGTTTCATATGATTTATCCTTTAATCTTTTAATCAGAATATGACAAATTTTAATAGTTGGTCTTAATGGCCAATTAATAGTAATATCCCTCCAACTATTTCCTTCTGCTTCATCATCAATCGCAGCAGCAACAATTTCATCAATTGTTAATTCCATTAAATTATCTTCAATTGATAACTGAGGCCAAATGAATAATGAAAATGCTTGCCTATTATTCATACCTTTACTCATTCTAACCAATGTTCTAATTAAATGAGCTGATCTTGCATGCCCTTTAATAACATCACTTAAATAAACATGATGATAAATATTCTCAATCCATGGTGAAATATAAAGTAAAATTGAATCCCTTTCATGTAAATTTGAACTTTCAAAAGCTTGGAAAAACCCTGATAAAACTGCATATGTATATTCAGGGTATCTCTTAGCAAAACTTGCTGAAACTGAACAAATATAATCTGAATCACCATGAGGAAAAATTATACCATTAACATATTGAATAGTTTTACCTGATTTCATATTCATATTGGTACTAATTGATGCTAATAATTTATAAGAAGAATTTCTAATATCATCATGAGATGATAATAGCCCAGTAAAACAAATATTTAATAATTGACCAATTGATAAAGTTGGATTAAATTCAACTTTATAATCTTCTTCAACTTCATATTCATTATTATTCAATCTAGCACGAGAATAATATAAAGTTCTCATAATTTCAATTTTTTTAGTTGATGATAGAATAACTCTTGTTTGACTACTTGTATCAATCATTGAAATTTCATCACTAACACCTGTAAATGAAGATGCTGTTATTTCTTCTAAATATTTAATTCTGTAAAAATCAACTAAATGAATAATGTGCATTTTATTACCAATTTTAATTTGTTTTGGCATCCCTGAATTAATTTGAACAAAATGATTACCAACTTTTAGTTTAACAGGGACAAATCTATTCACTAAAGCTTGATACAAACTAACATCTCTAAATGAAACTCTTGCATCATTTGAAACAGGATTTTCAGAACTTAACAATTCATAATTTGCTAAAGTTTTAGAATCATCATCACTTGTTATAAAACAATATTCAGGTGATGCTAAATAAGAAGAAAAATCAACTGATTTTAAACCTTCAAAAAATATTGGGGACATATTCAAAAATATAACCCTTTTAAAATTTTCAACGTATCTAGGTGAAATTATATCTTCAAGAAATGAAACAACAGATTTGAATAATTCAAAATTTGAAAATGATGTAATATCCCATAAAATACAATAAGGTGATAACCAATATTTAACTAAAACTTGAAGTAATGAATAAGATAAATTTCTAACTGTACAATCATCTTCAATTTCTAATGTATTAATAACAATTAATGGCATACCATCTTTAGTAATTAAAACTTTAATATAATGATATTTAACTTCTAAAAGTGAAGATTGTGAAAGAAAATCATAAAGTAATAACCCCCTTTCTGATTTATCCTCTCTAATATATTCTGGGATTGTAAAACCTTTTAATCTCTTTGGTAAACCTAATGAACCAATTGTTTTACCAATTCCTGTAATTAAATTAACAGTCGATTCAATTGGTTTTTTAATAAAAACCCTTTGAGAATATTCATCTCTAATTTCTGACCAATGATCATAATAAAAACTATGAAAATAAAGGCCACAATTATTAGAATTATAATCTTTATCAGAATGAATTATTGAAACACTTGAAGTATTTAGATTTTGTCTATTGAAAATAATCATCTTATTTAATTCATCATCAATATTAATTGAAACAACTTTTTGCATGAACCCCCAAAGTTTCTTTTTAACAATTTCAAATTCATCCTGTTGATCTTCCAATAATGAAAATTTAATTGGTTTTTCATTAACAATAACTTGAATTGTCCTAGCTAATTGCATTAATGATCTCTTAAAATGTAAATCATATGCTTGCTCAATACCAATTCTTTCTGGTGCAACAATTGCAGGATTGAATAATCTTAAAAATAAATATGAACTTAAGGCAGTATATCTTGATTCATAAAGTTGTTCAGAAGTTGCATCAAAAATAGTTTTAGAAATCAATTTTAAACCTGTTGGCATTTTATCAATTGAATTAGAAATTGTATCAGTTATTAATTTGAAATATTTAAAGAAATTTTTAATATTAATTTCCTTTTCATCATTTGTCATTTTTTCAATTTTTTCAATTTCGAAATATTCTTCAGTTTTAAGTAATTCTTCAAAAATTGGTTGATATAAACTAACCAAATATTCAGTTGCTTTAATACCTGAATATAATGAAACTAATCTAGTACCAACTGTATTAGATCTCATCAGTTCATTTTTTTCAGTTGTATTAAAAATATCATATTTAATTAATGTCATTATCATTTTTAATTGAATTGATTCATCTTCATTAATTTCCAATAATGCATTAGCAAATGTATCAATTTCTGCTTTAGGGCAAGCACCTGAAGTTGCTAATAATAAATCTTCATCAATAACAACTAAATCTAATACCCCACTATATATAATACTTAAATCTTTTTTAGAATATGATGCCCTTAATTCTTTAACAATACTTGAAAATACATTAATAAATGAAACTCTAATTAAATTATCTGAATGATAACCTAAAGGTAAAGCATATTTTAAACCAATCCCTGGATTTGAAACTAATAAATTAATTAATGATTCAATAATATCTTTAATAATACTTGAATATCTATGTTGATTTGCTAAAGATAAATTATTAACATCTTCTTCATTTAATTTTTCTAAAACTCTAACGAATAAATTGAAATAATTAGAAAAAATAACATTAGAAGCAGATGGAATTACTTTACCAACGTTTTTTGGTGTATCTAATGGTAATTGAAAAAATATTAATTTTAACATTATTGAAGTTTCAACTTTAATATCTAAATGTAATTCCCTTAATTCTGATTTTTTCAATTCTTGTAATTTATTATTAACTTTTTGATTTGATTTTTCATTCCATGAAAATAATGCCTTTGATTCAATTTTTTCAGTTTCCCTATCAAAATGAAATGAATTTTCTAAATAATCAGCTGCAACTCTTGCATATTCATTTTTCTTTGCAATATGATCATTTAATGCTAATTCACCCATTTTATTTAAAAATAAAACTTGCATTTTACAAAATTTCAATTTTAATCTTAAAAATGATAAATCATTATCTTTAATATTAATCATTTTTAAAATTTTAAAATTTAAATTCCATAATGTAACAACATGAGGGAAAAGTGATTCAAATTCAAAGAAACTTAATGATCTAACAACTGAAAGAAATAATTCACAAATGTTATATTGTTTATTTTTTAAAGATTCTTCAAATTTTGGAATGAATTTTTCAACTAATTGCATCATTAAACCACAAAGATATGGATGAACACTAACACATAAAATTTCACGACAATTTTCTCTAATTTTAATATCATCATTAAATAAATTAACCATTTTATAATTCAAAAATAATTCTAATCTCCTTTGTAAAAATGGTTGTCTAATATCATCAATTAATGAAGGAGCTAAAATTAAACCACCAATTGAAGCCATATATTCCCCATAAATTGAAATTGAATCACCTTTATTATGAGAAATTAAAAATTCTTGTAAATTATTATCAGCTGGCATATCATTATAACCATGAACAATTGACAGTTTTTCAAACATAAAAGACCAAACATCTAATAAAACTTTAGTTGGGACTTTTAATTGACATAAATGATCTCTTAATTTTTTCTTAATAGCAAGTGAACTACCTGTCATTTTATCAGCTAAAATTCTTTTAGCTAATTCTAAATTGGTTTTATCTAAACAATTATCATGATGATGAGGATTAGTAACAACAAAAATCCAAAATGATAATAATCTTCTAGAAACACTAATAGTATCAAAAACATTGGAAAATAACCCAAGAAAAATACATCTTTCAAAATTTTTAATAATTCTACCACAAGTCCCTGCAGCATGAACTGATTCAATAATATGTCTATTTTCAAACAGGACTTTTAAATTTGTATTAGCAGATCTAGTATCTAATAATTTCAAAATAAGTTTAATAATATCATCCCTTTTAAAATCTTCAACATTTGGTGTAAGACAAACTTTTGCAACAGAATCAACTAAAATAGATGTCCCAATGTACCCAACGAAAACTCTAAGAACAACTCTATTAGCCACAGTTTGACAAAAACTTAATAAAAATGATTTAACAGATTCTACTAAATCTTGATCATTATCAACAAGTAAACTTGCAATTGGGTCAATGAATCTTTTAAAATGACTTTCAAATTTAGGGAAATCAGGTGTATTTGAATTTTCAATATCAACATAACATAAAAATGGGAATGCTTGATATGTATCCATTAAATTAATCAGTGTATTCCTTTGTAATTTCATTTCCCTTTCTGTTAATTTATTCTTTCTCAGTTTAACTTTCAATTTAGGAATAACAACATTAACATTAATCCCAGTTGCAACATTGAACATTTCAGGTTCTTCGTTGTATTCACCAAATGCTTCAGCAGTTGATCCATCTTTTTCATTAATTTTATCCTTTTCATCCTCTTTAAATGATGAATTATGTGATAAACTCCCCAATTTAGAATTCAAACTAGCAGCAAATGAACTTGGATTACTTGGTTTTTCACTTGTATTTTTAAAAGCATTTTTCATTTTCCCAGCTAATGAACCTTGTTGTGTTTGTTGTATTTTTGACTTTCTACTAAATGTACTAGACCCCCCTCTTGACCAAACACCCCTAGATTCAGCATGAAGTGAAGACGTTGGGGTATTAACAAATGATCCAGTATTTGGATTTTTAGTTTCAACGTCATTATTAGCATATGATGATGATTCATATGAAAATGATCCAGATTCAGATCCAGCTTCAGATGAAGATGATGAGGAAGAAGAAGAAGTGGTGGTGGCAAAGGAAGAAGAACAAATAGTATTAGTACCAGGGGCAGGAGAAGATGCACGTGAAGATACTGAAGCAGAATGGAGTTGATCGAACCCCATTGAATTAACTGAATCCAGTCCCAGAGTTTGTTGAGTTGAAAGTCTCGTTGCATTTATTCTTAAATATCTTGTAAATACAAGACTAATTGCTTGAATATATGGGAAGAATTTTTTTGATAATAAAGGTATTGAAACAATTAATTTAATCCCACCTGAAATATTCTCTTGCATTGAAAATGATGAATCTAAAACACTAAAAATTTGAATAATTCTATCAACTGTATGTTCTGGGTTAATCATACATAAAATTGCAAATGCATGTACCCTTAATTTTTCAATGATTTTTTCATAAACAGTTTTCAGATTTTGTTGAATGGCTGAAAGGGGGTTGAGATTAGAAATGGTATTATTATTGTTATTATTATTATCACCACAACCAGAACTAACTATTGGTTTATTAGAAAGTGGGGAAGGAGTAGAAGTTGAAGTAGAAGATGAAGAAGAGTGATTTGTTTGTTCATGATTTGATGATGGTGTATATTTTGGTTTATTCATTTGTAATTCAATGCAAATTTGTTCATATTGTGATCTTAAAAATTTTGATAAATAATGATTTTTATCAATTGTTTCAATTGCGCAACCAATTAATAAAAATTTAGTGAATGAATCAGCAAATTCAGGGGATTTAGCAACTAAATTAATTAAATCATTAATGAATTTTTGTTTTGGGTTACCATTTGAAACTGGGTTAATTTTCCCCATTGATCTTTTAATTATTTGACTAGTTGATTTTGAATTTTTTTCATCAATGAATTTTTCAATTTGTCTTTGTTGAAATAATAATAAACATGATAAAATTTTATAATGAGATCTTGAATAAGTTTTATTATCGAATTGTTTATAAATTAAATCGAAAAGTTGATCACAAAGAGTTGCAATTTCTAAATCTGAAGTTGCTAAATAAAAATTTGATGTCCTAAAAGTAGCCCATTCAAAAATTGAAGTTGCGAAATAATTCATTAATAAAGCTTGTTGTGAAGATCTCCTTGAAATATGAAACATTTGTTTATAAAAATTCAAATAATGAATAAAATTTTGATTTGTTAAATGAACAGTTTTTAAGATTGACATTCTCCTAATGTATAAACTTTCAACATTTAATCTTTTAAAGATAATATTTAAATAATCAGTGTAAACTTTATTTGAAGTCATTGAAATAAACATTAAAATTTCTGAAATATTCCAATCAATACTTGATAAAATTGATGATGGTAAAGTTGAATTAACTAAATTAATTTCATTTTTAATTCTTCTTAAAATTTTCAGATCTTCAACCATTGTATGAGAAGTATGAGTTGGATCTAAATGAAATTGAATTTCACATTCTCTTTTTAAAGTATCAATTGAATTAATATCTGATTTTAAATGACCAATTAAATATAATAAACTTTTTAATAAATCATCATTTAAATTTGAATTAATTTTAGGTAAATATTGAATTTTATTGTAAAATTTTGGAGCGGCAGTCATACCAGCATCACTAATAATTGATCTTGAAGAATATTTCATTATTTCTTTATTATTAAAACTTGTTAAAAATGAATATAACATATTCATTATAATATGAATTGAATTAACTGAATTTGGGTTCATTAAATCAATTGATTTTTGATTATCAGATGAGATTATATTTAAAAGTAAATTATTACAACAAGCAATAATATCTTGAAAATGTGATTCATTTCGTATAATTTCATTTAAATAAGTACGAGCTTTTGTATAAACTGGGTCCACTTCAATTTGAGAAAGGGAAAAGCCTGTTTTATAGGGTAACATGGTATCCAGACGTCTAAAAATAGCCTCTATGTACGTCTCCTTGATAGGATAGCACTGCAAACCGCCCTCACCGAGGATTGCAGGTTCCATTATGTTCAATGATTCGTAAATTGTAAATTGGATGGTTAAAATAAATTTAATGAGTTTTTTCCTTTCTTTTCACAGTTTGAATTCGCGGGTCTTTAAATTTTTCTTTTGTTTTTTTCAGTTTTTTAATACTAAATTATAAATTAAGTTAAAAAATTATAAAGAGTTTTTCAATATGAAGTAGGAAAAGGCGGTTCTAACGACACTAAACAAGGCTATATACGATTCAGTAAAGTGTTTTTGTTTTAGTTTTTTTCACTTATTGTTTTAATTTTTTTTATTTTTATTTTTGTTTATTTGTTTATATTTCTATCACAAATCAAATCAGGTGAAATCGATATGTTAGAAGAGACCCCACCGGATACAAACGTGGATACACACGCTGATATGGATGCCAATGCCAATGCCAATACCAACGCCAACACAAACACATCTTTGTCTATGTCGTTTTTGCGCCAAGACGGATGCTTTGATTTCCCCAGTAATAACGTTCAGGACGTGTATCGAGACGATACATTGAATGGGGATGTGAGTTTCACCCGTCGGATACTGGGTATACATGGTCATACCCAAGGTCAAGCCCAAACTTATTGTCAAAAGAGGAGTACACCTTTAAGACAAGATCATAATAATAATAATAATAATAATAATGTTTTTGACACACCATATTTGAATCAATTATACGCTGAGGGGACACAAGGGCATGAAGATATGTCAGATTTATCATTGTTGAATTTTCGTGTTGATACGCCTCCTTTACCTATGAACATTAATTTGAAAACCCCAATGATGAATGAGAAATTCAAGAATGTAGTTGGGGCATCAACTTTAAAGAAGATCAGTGGGTTGATATCTACACCACTAGGGCCATCATTATTAGAGAAGAAATTAATTGATCATGAGGATGTTGTTAATACATCCCCTATAGTGAATCATCAAATGCATTTGACTAATTGTAGTTATATTTCAATTAGTACGAATTCTTCATGTACGAACAATATATTTTCACAACATAGTTTGAAAAGTGACATAGCTGGAATGAATGTTATGTCAACACCTATTAAACCAAATGTGAATCATCATATGAAGACCCCTGGGAGTACAGATTCTACTTCTAGTACTATCCTCGTTGATTCTGAAACTAAACCTAATGGAGGAGTTATGATAGGTTTGGAAATGATTGATATGTCACCAACGCCTAAAACTAGGAGGCGAGGAAAGGAAGATAAAGTTGAGGCGGGAAAGAAAGAAAAAGAAGAACAATGTGAATTGAGTATACGAGGACCAGTTTTAGGAACGTTCCATGGGGTACCTAAATTGACAAGAAGAAAACACGTTGATATCAAGCCTATGCAAATGATTTTACCGAATAATAAGAAGAAGAAGAGTAATAATACAAAAGTGAATAATAATAATGGTACGAAATTTCAGTTTATCATGACTGATATGAAACATTTTACAAAGAAGACTAGTAAAGGTAATAATTCTAATAATAAATCTAGAGTTTTGAAGGACAGTACTAATGTTAAGAGAGAAAGAGTGCGACGTGGGAAAACTATGCAAAATAGCCAAACCAGTTTAACTAGTTTAGCTAATTTGGATAATGGAGGTTAGATTATTATCAATTCAATTCAATTCAATTTTTAAATACCATATATAATTATTATTTATTTACGACGTCTAGGGCCTTTAGGTTTAGCAAAAGTTTTATTGTCCATAATAGCAGGAGCTTGTTCATGCTCACTAAGATCTAAATCTTGAGGGTCCCCAATTTCCATTACTTTATTAAAATTCCAACCGTATAATTTCAATTGAGTTACTAATGGGCCTCTATTTGCAGCATAAAGAAGTCTTTGACGTATTATGGAACCATCAGGACAAGCATAGATAAACAGACATTGTTGTTTTGAAGTTTGATAAATATAATAACGTGGTTCCCTTGATAATTTGGAGATTAAATCTTTGATATCACAAGTTGTAGATGTTGATTTCAAGGACGATTCATTAACGATTTCTAAAGTTATGAGGGTTTTTGATGATAAATGGGGTTGTGGTGGGCCTTGAGTGAGTATTTGAGGTAGATCTTTAAGCATCAAGTGAGAAGCTGATGATTGTGTAGTATGCGTAGTAGTATCTATTGATATAGGCATTGGGGTAGGAACATCCATTAAAGGTTCTTGCTCTTGTGATCCTACGGATCCTACGGATTCTAGGGATTCCTTCAAGGCCTCATCAAACTCCTCCTTAGTACTCACTTGGACATCGAAACTTGGAGAAACACCAAGGTCTCTTAAAAGGGCGGCCTTAGAAGAGGCTAGGATCATTTTATCGCGCACAGAAGCTGTCAGTGGGACAAAGGTGAGCAGTGCAAGATTGTTAGGTTGGCTAATAGCAGTGAATACTAATCGTGGTGCCAGTGTGGCAGCAGGGTCGAACCTATGGTCGATTTCCCAAGCAAGGGTTTCAGATTCAACTTCGGTGAGGGCCAATTCCAGTGCGAGTGCTAGCTGTTCTAGGTGTTCTAGCTGAGCTAATTGCGTGCGTACAGTGTTGACGAGGTCTCTAGAGGGGACGATCCCAGACTGTGTGGTCATTATTATTACACTATGAATAGTGTAATTTATATGTATTGTATAATATTTTTTCCACTTCATCATCATCATCATCATCATCGTCTATTTCACTTCATTTCACTTTAGTGAACTAACTAACTTCATAAAGACAATGCCAGACCCAGCAGACCCGCGTGCTTTGCTTTCACCAGCGTCATCTCGGTATGCGTTTGACACTCCGGAGTTTGATATCGACTTCGACTTCGATTTCAATCTCTCCCTTGAAAACACAAACACGAACACGAACACGAACACGAACACGAACTCTCCAGCACTCACTAAAGTACTTGCTTTACTAGGCCAACTCGACCAGGGAGAACTAGCTATTGTTGCCAAAACAGTTGCCACACAACAGAGACAAAACCCCCCAGTGCGGGCAATGTCCCCATTATTACCAGCAGCTCTGGCTCACCCACATCCACATCCAAACACGAACCCATTAGGTGGTCTCGATTCACTTATCGCATCCCCAGAACCAATACAGCCAACACAGCTAGCACAATTAACACAGCCAGTGAGACCACAGACTTCCATTCACTCCGTGCTTAATACGCTTTCCCCCCCGCCAATGCAACATGCTTCATTAGCTACTGAAACTGCTGCTGTTGTTTCTAATCGCGGCAGGACCGCTTTGGCCTCTGTCTTAGCGCCTCAATCAAGTTCTAATTCAACAAGATTAGCTAACTACACACCGCCTCCGCCTCCATTGGTTACTACCACTAATAATAATACTACTAATACTACTAATGTGAATAATAATAATAATAGTAGTAGTACAGACATTGTCTCTTTAGACCTTTTACAAAACATCCCTCAATGGCTTAAGGCACTGCGTTTGCACAAATACACAGACAATCTCAAACACCTTAAATGGCAGGACCTGGTAGTCCTTAATGATAGTGAATTACAGGCTTTGGGTGTTTCAACCCTTGGTGCTAGGAACAAACTTTTGAAAAGTTTCGCTCAGGTCAGAACCGTCCATAGCTTAGTATAGCTATACTAGCTATGCTAAGCTATGCTAGCTAACTAGGCTGTATATCACATTAAAATTCAAATTCAAAATTAATTTTAATTTTAATTTTAATTTCAAAACTAATACATTACATATATTTCAATCTAATTACATACATTTCTACACTAAACGTACTACACCAACTGTTCTACACTACAGTAAACCACACTTTGCTTTGCTTCGCTTTTTCTTTTTTGATTGTTTGTTTCGTTTCGTTTCGTTTCTTTTTTTCTTATTATTACACGTTTTTCGCACCATTTCTTTTTTTTTTTTTTCTTCCTTTATAAAACACTTTTTAATCATTCCATATGCCATCAAAATTGAAATTATTCACACTGGCCCCACCAGGGATCACACAGGTGAACTCCATCATACAAATAATTCAATCATCACCCGAATTATCCAATTTCTCCATCCAAAAAAACCATTTCCATTCAATAATCCCACTTTTAAATTCTCTACTGTCTATTACAAACAATGAAGAAATTAATTACCCAATAATAATCTCAATTGATGAATTATGGGTGCCTACTACGAGTAGTAATAATGATGATGACGACGATGATATTGACGATTTAGATTCTTTAGCAAGAGATACTCTAATAGATTTATTAAATTTTAGATTTTACACTTTAAATTTAATTATAATTTCATCAAATGATACAAATAATTTATTAAATGAAATTCAACTTGTTTTAACAAATTCATCATCAAGATTAGCAAGGATAAAATCATGGATTGGTTTAATTCCAAATTCAAATTCAACTTTTATTAATACAATGCCAAATTATTTAAAGAAAAAATTCAATTTTGATAAAATGATTAAATTAACAAATTTAATAAGTTTTAAAATAAATTATTCTTCATTAATGATTAATAACAAAGATGATCAATATTATAGATTAAAAATTAATGATTGGAATTTTAATGCTTATGAATTTTCAACTTTAGAATTAATTAAAATCGCTCAATTAATTTTAACTGATTGTGAATATGATCAAAAGATAACTGGTAATAATTTATTATCATTTTTATTTACAATTAAAGATAATTATCATATTGGTAACCCATTTCATAATTTTAGACATGCAATTGATGTTCTACAAGCAACTAATTTTTATATTTCTAAAATTTTAGAAAATGGTAATAAATATAAAATTCAACCAATTCATATTTATTCTTTATTACTTGCTTCATTAGGTCATGATATTGGTCATCCAGGTATAACAAATGCATTTTTAATAAATTATTCAACTCCATTAGCTCAATATTATGATAATATTAGTGTTTTAGAACAATTTCATCATTTTCAATTTGAACAAATTAGAAAACCTTATTTTCAACATATTACTTCATCTTCAATTAATACCACTACCAATACAACTACACTTTCAATTTCATCATTAATTCATTCATCAATATTAGCAACTGATATGGCTAGACATGATTCATTCGTTGATAAAATACCTAAATTATCATCATCAAACTCCTCAAATAATCATGATAAACAAATAGAATTACTTTGTTGTTTATTAATTAAATCTGCAGATATATCAAATGTTTGTAGACCTCTTTCACCATCTTGTAAATGGGGTCTTAGTTTAGGTGAAGAATTTAAACAAGTTTCAAAATTAGAAGAATCAGTTTTAAATTGTCATCAAATGAAATCAGGTGATGATGATGACGATGATGATGATGACGATGATGATGATAGTGGGTGGAGTTCACAAATTTGTGAATGTGGATCAAGGACATTATTAGATTGTCGTGGGGTTTCACCATTAGATAATGATTCACAATTAGAAGGATCTGGTAATAATATTAATGGGGTACCAATTTCTCAAATTGATGTTGAGCAAAGTGTTAAACTTGTCCCCTTACTTGTTAATTCTCAATTATTCTTCATCAATAGATTTGCTATTGATTTCTTTACAAAAATTAGTGATTCAATCGACGAATTGAAATTCCTTAAAGATCAATTAGAGGAAAATGCAAACTATTGGAAGTCGAAGTCGAAGTCCTAATAATAACTAATTAATTAATTAACTAAACATTCTTGTATAAATACTTTTTATATATATACAACTTTTGCTACTTTTGCTGAGCGTTTTTTTCATTTTCATTTTTTTCATTTTTTCCATTTTGACTTGTGTTTTTGACTTGAATCAACAAGTCACGTTTTCAATTTGACTTGACCCGCCCAAAAGGAAAAGTTAAAGTTAAAGTTAAAGTTCGTGTGTATTTTATCAAATCACCTTTGTGTACTAACCGCTTTTCATCTCATCTCATTTCATATTTATATTAATACAATGTTCGCAAAGACACTCTGCGCTTTACCATCTCGTCAGTTCGCTATTGGTCGTCAATTTCTCCGTTTACAATCAACTGTTAAAATTAACACCCAATCATTACCATTCAAGGCTACCCCATTAGTTGTTAAATTCACACAAGAACATGAATGGGTTTCAATTCAACCTGATGGTTCAGCATTCGTTGGGATCACAAATCATGCAGCTGATGCTTTAGGTGATGCAACATTCATTGAATTACCTGAAGATTCTATTGGTGAAACAATCCAAACTGGTGATGCCGTTTCATCTGTTGAATCTGTTAAATCAGCCTCTGATATTTATTCACCTGTTGATGGTGAAGTTAGTGCAGTTAATGAAGCTTTAGATTCAAACCCAGCTTTAATTAACCAAGACCCAATGGGTGAAGGCTGGATCTTCCAACTCAAACAAGTCAAAACCGATGATTCAAAATTAATGTCCCAAGAGGAATACGATGTTTTCGTTAAAGAATCTGATCACTAGAGTGACACTTACTTAGTTACTTACTTATATACATATTTAAATAATACTAATTCTTATTATTCTTAAATTTGTGGTGGGACTTTGGCATCTATTTGTAAAGCATGTATTTTCCCATCAAGTTTCGATCCATCACCCATAACCCCAGCATCAGTTAATAATTTATAAACAAGTTGGTGACGTTTAACAGGTGTTAAACCTTTAAATTTTGCACTTTCCACTAATACTTTAAAATGAGATTCACTTGTATTAGCAGCCCCCTGCATTGGGGCATGATGTGAATGTTTCCAGGAATCGTTTCTAACTTCGAGTTTAACAGGATTTAATTCCCTATTTAACGTAGCACGCATTAAAGATTCTAATGGACCACACATATTATCATGTTCAGGTTCTTTATCAGGTGTGCATTTACATGGCTTCTTTTCTAAATCATCATTATCATTAAATTGCTTCATTTTGTTCCCAATAGTCCTGTTGAATAATAGTCGTCCTTTAGGGAATTTGACTAACCTGTTCATTACTAACAAGTTTATATTGAAATGGTTATTTTTTACTATTATTTAAGCTCAGGTTAAATTAAATTAAAGTTAAATTAAATTAAGAAGAAATACACAATAATCAATACTTAGTAATCATAAGAGTTTTTGTTGTAACGCCTCTTCTTCTATAGCGTCTACATTATTGGCATTTGCCTTCATATTTGCGTTTGTAGTTGTAGCTGTATTTGTATTTGCATTGTCATTAACATTTGCATTGGTATTAGTGTTAGTATTTTTAGTTGTTGAAGTCGTTTCACTCTTTTTACCACCCTTGGCTTTGTTAACTAATTTATTAATTTGCTCTTTGTTGTTCGTATAAACATCCTTTAATGAATCCATAAACCCCATATTTAGCTTTATAATGAGTTTTTTATTTTATTGTTCAATAGAATAACTAAAGACAAGACAAGACAAGACAAGACAGACCAAGCCAGGCATGTCATACCTCAGTATTTAAATAACTCACAGCCTTGGCTTATGAAGATCTCAATTGGGGACGTGTTGGCCATCGTTCCTATTTTCCCATCCTGTCCAAAGTATAGATACACTATAAAAGGAAAAAAATCGAATCGAATCGAATCGAAAAATGTATACATACACAACTACACATCTAGTACACACCTAGTATATATATATACCTAATTATCAGATTTAGATTGGTAAGAATTGAATGCATCCATAGCCTTTTTTTCATAACCTTCAATTTGATCTTTGTGAGCTTCGTAAAAAGTCTCAGCTTTCTTAGCTAAACCATTAATTTGGTCCTTGTGACCTTCATAGAATTCACCCGCTTTACTAGAAACTGAATTAATTTGTTCCTTATGAGATTCGTAAAATTCACTTGCCTTACCGGAAACTGAATCAATTTGTTCCTTGTGGCCTTCATAAAATGTTTCAGCTTGCTTGAATTGTTCACCTGAAGTAACTTGATCTAATAATCCCATTTTTCGTTTTATTTTAAAAAAGAATAAACAAAGCAAGTAAAGTCAATTGTCAATTCGTCGTTGTCTCAGTAATTATTGTTATTACTCAGCTTTAATAATAATAATTACTGAATCTATGATTGCTAAATTAACATTGCTTTGCTTTGCTTTGCTTTGATATTACTCCAGGCGGGCATGACTATTGCTCAGCAGATCTGTAATTCTTACCCTATGTTCATATCCATCCACCTCACTCAGTAAGCTTGCCCACTCGCCCACTCTCTTTTTTACAAATTCTTTCACTCTTTTAAACACATTCTTGGCGCCTAAAAAAAACAATAGCGTAGTAAAACTCATATGAAACTTATTAAACAAACTAGAATAAGCGATATATATATCCTAATTACAATCACCACCACCCCTACCCCCAACCCCCGTTGTTCCTCTTTCTAACGAATATAATATTACCTATCCGCTTTTTATCAAAAATTCCCCCAAAAGTACAATTACAACGTAAATTAATCCCCCCACTCTCCAATTCCCCTTATTAACACATCTAGCAGTAACTACGGCTACTCGATTAAAAATTAAACATTTGCTGTTTCATGAAATTGCCTATTTGGGTAAAATGAAAACAAAAAAAAAACCTTTTGTCCTTTTTAGGTAAATTTAAATTTAAAACTTAAAACTTCAAAATTCTTACCCATTAATCCCTTCTCTTCTTTATCATTAAATTGAATTAAAGGAAAAACCAAACACGCACTCATCATCAATTCTTCTTGCATTATATACTACACAGGATCATATCTTCATTATATCACTTCATTTTTTTTCCCAATACATATACATATACACATACTATATCAATTGCTATTATAGCACAAATACCTACCTAACTACTTTTAATTAATTAATCAAACTTTGCATTATACAACAATATGAAAACAACACAGGACGGTGAAGACAAATTCAAATTCAAAATTTCTGATAATATCGTTATTGATTCAATGTTACCTTCATCTAATGTTCTTTCACCAAATAAAAATATAACAAATACTGAATGGTCGTTTAATACCGGTACTCAAAAGAAAAAGTTCTCAACTCTAGCTAATGCATTTAAAATCCCATCATCATTATCATCAAATAAGAAAAAATTATCACCAACTAATACTACCACCACTACTAATAATAAGGTTACAAATTCATCATCGAAATCTTTACATAGGAGAAGTAGTTCAACATTATCATTTTCAAAACATCGTACATTGAGTGAATTATTTAATGAAAAATATACCCATGAATCACCATTGAAAAATAGTAAAAATGATCATTCACCATCGAAGAATACCACAAGTCCAAGGAAATTACGTAGGACTAATACAAATGAATTTTTCGATAGATTTATTCCAACTAGACAAACAACAAATGGGAAATTATCAATTGAAAAGACAAAATCATTACCTGCATTTGCATTACCTTATGAACATATTGAAAGACAAAATAGTGAAATTTATCAATCATCAGTTGCTGAAGCATGTGGATTAAATGTTGGACAAAGAATTCTTCAATTTCAACCATTACCACCAGATCCAAAATCATCCAATAATTCATCATCAACATCAACATCAACATCAACATCAGCATTTACATCATCATCATCATCATCATCAATGACATTAAAAAGAATAAAATCTTTAAATAATCATGAACAAAATGGTGGGAATTTTAAAATGAGACAAATGATTTCAACTTCAGTTGCTCAACAAAGAATGAAGAAAATCCCAACTTGCCCTGAAAAAGTTTTAGATGCCCCCGGTTTAATTGATGATTTTTATCTTAATTTAATTTCATGGTCAAGTGAAAATATATTAGCAATTGCATTAGATAAATCTGTTTATATTTGGAATGCAAATACAGGTTTAGTTGAATTAGCAGCAGAATGTCAATCACAAGTTACTTCATTAAATTGGTCATTAGATTGTTTTTATTTAAGTATTGGTTTAGATAATGGTTCAATTGAAATTTGGGATATGGAAATGAGAACAAAATTACGTACAATGACAGGTGGTCATAATTCAAGAGTTGGTGTTCATTCATGGAATGATCATTTACTTTCATCTGGTGATAGAGATGGTTTAATTTTTTATAATGATGTTAGAATTGCAAATCAAATTGTATTAAAATTAGATGGTCATTTAGGTGAAGTTTGTGGTATGTCCTGGAGATCAGATGGTTCACAAATGGCAACAGGTGGTAATGATAATTTAGTTAATATTTGGGATTCAAGGAAAAGTATACCCATATTTTCAAAAACTGCTCATAATGCAGCTGTTAAAGCATTATCATGGTGCCCCGATCAATTATCATTATTAGCAACAGGTGGCGGTTCAGCTTGTAAATCAATTCATTTTTGGAATACAAGTACTGGTTCACGTGTTAATAGTATTATAACAGATTCTCAAGTTAGTAGTTTACATTGGGGTTATGTTAATGGAATTGGTAGAGAAATAGTTTCAACTCATGGATTCCCTAATAATGAAATTAGTATTTATTCTTATCCATCATTACAAAAAACAGGTGTAATTTTAGATTCTCATGATTCAAGGGTCTTAAATTCATGTTTATCACCAGATGGGACAACAATTGCAACTATTGCTAGTGATGAAAATTTAAAGTTCTGGAAAATATGGGATGTCCCACCACAAAAAAGGTCTAATGATTTGGGGAGGAGTGTCAATGATAAAGTAATGACCATCAGATAGTAAAAATAAAATATATTGTCTTTATGTGCTGCTGAGCACATGAGCACATGAGCATCTCATTTGTACCGCGGTTAACAAAAAAATCAAATAAATAAAAAAGTTTTTAGCTTTAAAAGAATAATAAATTGCAGAAAAAGATATACAATTGTAGTATTTATTAAGATAGATACATAGTTTGATCTTAACTAGTTCAAATCTTAATATGAAAGTTTAATTTATTTTATTTCATTTATTTACTTATTTTTTTTTTTTTGGAAAGTGAAAATTTTCGTTATTATCTAACCGATTAGGAAGGTTTAATCAAATGGGCTATAAAATGACCAAAAAACGACCTCTTATTTCTTTCTTGAAAGGTATTGAACCAACAAATATACACTAAATGTCAACTAAATTACAACGCGTCGAGAAACTTGAACAGAAGGATGTTAAGAAGGCTGCCTTGACACTTTACGAAGCATTCTCAGCTGATCAAGTCGCTGCTTATTGTACAAGACATTTGGAAGACCAACCAGAGTTAAAACGGAAATGTGATCTCATTCTCTTTGAAGCTTATATCCAAATGGTCTTACTTAAAGGTAAAGCCTTTGTTGTTAAAGGTGAAAACCATGAAAATATGGATACTTTCGAAACAGTTTCCCTTTGGGAAATCCCAAACGGTGGGTCAACGGATGATTATCTTACATTAGTCCGTACTGGTTTCGCCAAATTTGGTTGGTATGCAGGTGCCGAAGGTCGTAGACGTGTTTTCCAAGTCTTGTTCAAAGTTTTACATGATAATTTCCATCAAGTTACAGAAAATGACCCAACTCATGATAATTATTACACTTTAATTTACCTTGGATCAACCCCACATGCAAGAGGAAAGGGGAATGTTAGAGCAATGTTTGATTATGTTTTCGAAAATCATGTTGACCCTGATAATGCCACTGCTTATTTAGAAAGTTCTAATTTAGTCAATATACCTATTTATGAAAAGTTTGGGTTTAGAGCAGTTACAGATATTTGGTTAGGGGATAAGAACGATTTTAATGATTGTGCAAGAATGGACGTCATGATTAGAGGTCCTCAAGGTACCGAATGGAAATATTTAGAAGAAACTAGGAAAGAAAGAGGTTATCAAATTCCTGAAAATTCCACATTAAATTAATTAATTAATGCATTCATGCATCTTGCACTTTATACCAATTTCATTATAGATATGACTGACTGACTGTAAACATATACATAGAATAAAATGATGAAATCAATTACCCATTTAAATTTTTTTGTTTGTTTGGCTATGAAACTCCTATTGTATTACTTTGTACCTATATATATTTGCACATAAACTAATTTCCTCGTTAAATCAGTTAGAACATTGACCAACCGGTTGATCCATTTACATGATATGCTATGCTGAGCATATCTCCTAAGTATAATTGGGAATCGTTATCAGTAAACTAAAAGTTAATCATTTGATAATAAGTAGGATATTAACAAATAGCACTACTATTTATTGGTCTCTTCTTTTATAGGTAATATTTTTGTTATTGATTTTATAGACTAATTCAGTTAAATAGAAAAGGTTACATATAAAGGTATACTCAGTTAATTAATTCATATACCCTTTTTCGTCTTCTTATGCAGTTCCTCAAACTTCTTCCTATCATGTTTGTATAATTCCATGGTGATTCTAGCATCTTCAACTGATGAATGTTCACCATCTTGAATATTCTTCTTCAAAATATGTAAAGCTAGTTTTTTTAAACTTGGGGTTTTCCCATTGGAATATTTTCTTCTATAGGGGGTATGTTTAGATGTATCTCTAATTTGAGACCGTGGATGAGTTAAAAACAGAGCTTCTAAATCATTCTTAATAGAATGACCAACAAGTATACGACCCTGCAAAATTTCATCAACTTTTTCCTGTGCTTGTTTAAAAGATATGGCATTCTTCATGTCAGAAGGATGGACACCAGAAACCCATGTACGCCAATCAGTTACTTTAGATGTTGGTTGGACAAATGTATCGTATATGACGTTCCCATAAAAATTAACAATGGAAACTCTAGCAAGTTCAGATTGCGAACCCTCTTCACCAACACCAACAAATTCACAATCCATAGCAACAATTTTCCCTGCTTTCTTATCGTGTAAAACATCGTCAGTGTGATCAACGGTCTTTGTAAGAGTTGAAGTTGGGATCTTGGCAGCTAATTTTGTCAATGGGGTCCTGATCTTAACTGGAGGCGACGCCTTGACTGGGTGTTTGGCCTTCTGTGCAACATTCCCCACTAATGTTTGTTTTTTCCCCTGTTTGTCCTGTTTGGCCTTGAGTTTAGCCCAATTGGATGTGATCTTCATATACGTATATAAATATAAATATATATAAAAAAAAAGAAAGATGAAAATTTTATAGTGCAATTTTAAATGCAATAATTTTTCCGGGTGACTTTTAAAACTTCCGGAATCCCACTTACTCTTATTTGTTTCTAATAGATATTGAACATGTTCGGGTACATGCTGTTCAACAAGACGGGGCACGCGAAGTCGCGCACGCCCGTGCAGTTCGAGCAGAGCGCGCGTCAGCAGGTCGAACAGCGGGTCCAAACGCTCACAAAAAGCCCAAACCCAATCGCGTTTTCAGCCTCGGCCAAACAGGCTTCGTCGCCTCTAGCACACAACGTTACCACACTGGATGATGCCTCAGACTGTGTTTCAATCGACTCCGGCCGCTCGGGACGCTCCCTTGGCCAGGAATCTGTGCAGAAATTACTGGCTGAAAGACAAACTTTACCCTCAATTATGGGAACAGCAACTACTATAAACACTGTTGGGTCCTCTCTGTTCGATGCAGCCCCACTACAGGCAATCTACACAAACACTACGGCCCCAACAGTTCTTTCAAGCGCCGTTGCTACCCCAGAAGCCATTCCACTTGCCCAAGCTTTACCTAAACGTTTTGACGATTATTACGCTCCAGATCTTACAGGCCCAACATTCTCCAATGGGAGACCTACATATACAAAGAGACCACTCCGTCATTGGGAACTTAACGATTCAAGGTCCTTATTAATTTTCCCAGACTGGCCTACACATCAAAAAATCCCCCAAGTGATCTCCCCACTTCCTGGGAAGATGTTCCGTATTCAAATCATCTCACCAGCTTTGCCTGATCTCCAACTCATTGAACAACTTGCCATTTCAGACATTTATTGCGAAGCCAAGTTCGATTTGGGGTTCCGTAGGACAACAGCACGTTTCGTTGTTGAAAAGGCAAGGAGACGTCACTGTAACGTTTTAATTAACTCATTTGGGGTCCCACCAGAAAGCTTCAACGAAAACGGGCTTGTGGGAAATATACAATACGATGCTTATTTCAAGTTCGAATGGAGGAACATTATTGAGAATTTCCTACTTAATTTGGCCATTGAATACCAATGCCGTTGTGAATACAAGCAACGCATGGACAAATTCCTTGGTGTTCATAACAGGAAGAGAGCTAATCTTGGGTTATCGCCAATGGATGCTTCCGGTGACGTCCACATGGGCCAAAATCATGGTTTGGGGTCTGATAAGGCTAGTCTTTACAAGAGGACACTCATAGGTAAGGGTGTTGGTTTGACAGATGAGGTTAAGGGGAAGATATGGAAGGAGGTCCAGGCAGAGGTTTATGCTGCATTGGAGTAAACCACCTAACCACTAAAACATAGGCAAACGCAAAAGCAGAAGCAAAAGCAAAAGCAAATGTTTCTTCAATTCATCTTTACACTTACTTCATTTCACTTCATTCCATTTTGATTCCTCATATACCCCCCACCTCATCCAAATGATTTTTTTTTCTTACATTTTACACTGCTATTACAATTGCTACACTTTGTAGCTGCGCTTTTTGTTTATAAACACTATTTATACACTCATCATCAAATTCATACAAATAAATACATAAATAAAATTAACCACCCTTCCTATCTAGGGCGAATAATCCCACCTCTGATATCCCTTGATATCCTGCTGGAATTACCAATCAATCCGCTAGGTCCTCCCATTCTACTCACCCTACTCGCTATGCTATGTGGAACCATTGTATGGCCTGGTAAAAACGTATCAACCCTCTTTTCTTCTTCCTCTTTTGGGTCTACTTGACCATGCGGTAACAATTCCCATGTCCTTTCTAAACCTTCATCATATGCAAGCCTCATAATAGAAGATTCATTTTCCAATATAGTTAACTTCCCTTGAATCATTTTAATATCCACCCATGGGTAAAGAACATTCCCAAAATAAAAATGCTGAACAACTGGCCATTTACCCAACACTTCATCCATGTACATTCGCCAAAGCCCCCTAGCCACTTTTTCCCAAGATGTAGCCGCGGCAATGTTGTACAAAATCGGTGAATGTTCACTCATCCTGCCACTTTTAACCTTAAGTAAAAACCCCAATGATTGAAAGTATAAGTTGACATTTAGTAAATCACGTATCATGTGTTTATCTAAACTGGATGAGGGCCCGGCTAATGTAACCTGTTGTAAAACATGTTCCACCTGTGAAACATTAGATGATGATATTTTACCCGAAGGGGGGGGCATTGATGTGATGCTCTCGTTAGCTAGGTTATATCTCTCTTCATTAGTAGCTCTATTGGAGTCGTAGTTGCTTAATATCAACTCTTCAACTTTAGGGAATACATTATCATAATTAACCAATTGACAAGCACCAAAGAGATAACAAAGATGAAAATGATCGTCCAACCCCCAAACACCTCTAGACCCAGCAGGTTCCAACGTGTATTTCCCAATCAACAACCTAACAAACGCATAGTATCTATTCAACACCCATAACAATGCCTGGCCTTCAAATGGAAATTTCCCCAACATGAGCAACCCGCCTAACCACGAAACAAACGATAACTCATGTCCCGTACCATAATCCATCCTTTCTGGTGATCCAAACGATCCCATTAAATAAGGAAACCATTCCTTTAAAAACCCCTGAGGTAAATTGGGGAATTGTTCATTGATTATCCTAGGTATATCATTTGCTAATTTAACGTGCAAGTCTCGTATAGCTGGGTTCCCAAATCTCCTAGGTCCACTATAAGGTACAGTTTCATTGGCCAATTTGTGCAGCTCATCAAATAGCCCATTAATCCCTTTCAAGTATTCTCCATCAGGTATCACCTCAGGTATCCTTTCCTTTGAAATGCATTTCCCAATAGATAATATCAAACGGCATAATCTTGAAAACGCCAATGATCTTTCAAACGCTCCCAAATCCCCACCTGAAAAAATCCGCTTTTGTGGTACACTCCATAAATGACTAACGTCAACGTCAATCTTTTCCATTTGAAGTGTTTCCTATATCTTTATAATTAAGTAAGATAAATATCTAAAGAAAGAGAAGAGAGGATTGAAAAAAAAAAACACAGCTTCACTCTCTTCTTCACTAACGCGTCAATGGCAACACAAACGTCCCCCTGGACGACATCCTCGCAGGCTCTAGCGCCGCTCTATTCTGCCATTCAAATGCAGGACTGGGAAACGCAAAAAACCCTGCTGAAAACAGAGGGAATGCCCGTTGTTTTGACTAATTTACTTTTGCACCCTCCATCATCAGATTCTTCACGTAAACAATTAGAATCAGGTCAATTGACACTCGAAAATGGGTCCCAGTATCAACTTAATGAGACTTTTATTCAAGATTCAATTAGAATCTCCTCCATTTTAAACTTGGATGAAAAAATATCAGCTCAAGTTTTACTATTCTCATTGGATTTCAACATTGGATTGAACCCATTAGAAACAGCTTTGGTTTCTTGGTACGATCGTAATACTTTTGTTTTACAAATTATGTCTTATTATCTAAACACACAACCTGATATTATTCAAAATACAGTCATAACGGATCAATCTAAATTTCTTTCAAATATCGTTGATTCAATGAAATTAATAGGTGATGAATTGAATTTAATTAAACAGGAAGTCCAAAGGGCTAAAATTTTAGATGAATTCAAGGAAAATTCTTTCCAAATGAAAAACGTTGCTTATAGAAGGGATACCCTTTATAACCAACATCAATTATTAGGTGAAATATTAAATGGTTATTTAAAAAATTTTAAATCTTTAGATTGTTCCTTAATTTTCCCAATTTTAGATCATTTAATTACATTTGACCCAAGTGATTTATTCTCGCTTGATTATTTCCCAGGTTTAATGACATATTTCTCATCATTGTCAAATTTATCAAATGAAATAATTGATAAAATTCATCAAAAATTTTTAAATGACATTAATAATGACATTGACAATTTGGCAAATTCACCACTTAAAGCATTGATCATTCTTTCCTTCTTAATTTCCTTTATTCAATGGTGTAAGGGCAACGACGAACGTTCTCAGAAATATCCATTTAAATCACATGTGGAATCCCCAATTGAAAAAGTTATTGCTATAGGTGCCTTAGAACAGTTCTTGTGTATTACAGCAGAAACTAATTTGAAACATGCTAGGACGCCAATTTATGATTTCAGAGGGCTTTTACAATCTCATATTCCCTCCTATGTCCCGGTTAGATGTATCGATGAAGCAACTGTTAACCCCCCAGCTGTTAACAATAATGTTCCAACTAATGCTCTTACTCTTACAAATCCTATGAATAATCTTGCCACTACAACTACAGTCACAAATGCAACTTCTAATTCTAGTAGTAGTAGTACTACTACTATCCCTCTAAGTAACACCAAATTATCCCCAAGTGACCATTTCATTGAATTTATCCTAGATGTTTTACGCAAATTCGTTCTTGATTTTGCTTTAAATGGTGCTTTCATTTTAACAATATTAAGAGATCAGGAGGAAGATTTAATTCTTAGTGGTGATGAAAAGGATATTAAAGGGATTTCACAAAATGCAGATTTAGAAAGATTTTACCTTGGGATGTATTACATGTACAACGAACGTTCTGATATAATTGACATTGACATTAATTGGAATGATAAATCAGATGTATTATACGGGTTGTTACAATGGGGTGCTAAATGTAATTCCCCACTTATCATGGCCTCTTATAGTATGCTTTTGTCTGCCTTGGCATCTTGTAATGAATCAAACGCAAAAAATGTCTTTGAATTCCTTCAATCTACTAATGGCGGGTCAACTATGAACATTTCTAAATTTAACCTTAAATCAGGGTCTTCCTCTAGTCAAAATAATACTAGTGCTGCTACTTCAAATGATTTATCCAATAGTTTATCATTGAAATATGGTAATTTAAGTTGGAGTACAATTTATTCAAGTTTACTTTATTATAATCAACAATTGAAATCTATTAATGGATTAGATGATCAATCAGCTAATCATACCAATGTTTCTGTTGCCGTTCATAATCAAAATGGTATAAATGATACGCAAGTCGTCGCCGAATTAGGTGAAGACTCCGTTATTTATCTTTCTTCACTTTTAGAAATTTTAATCAATGTTGCTAAAAATTCCCCACATGCTAGAATTGAATTGTTAGAAAGTGATGATGGTCAATTAATTGGGTTGTTAAAGGGTGTCCTTATCAATGTTGAAGAAAATGTCATCCGTGGGTCTATTTTAGAATTGTTTTCAGTTTTATTAGATTCACCTTCATTATCATCATCATTATCATCGAATGGTCCTAGTGCTAATAAAATTGTCATGGACCAAATTTGGAAAATCTTACAAGTTTGGTTTTTCAAAGATGCCTCTTTATTAGTTATGGGGTCAATCGATAGACTTTCAAAGGAACTTACTTCTTATCCTGTTATTTTAGGGTTCACTAAATTGCTTAGTGTCTTATTGTCTCAAAGGGGTAAAGTAATTACTAACACTATGACCAATAATCATTTAACACTTTATGTTGAATTTTTAGTTGGTCATATTTTCCCATCTATTGAATACTCCAATAGGGACAATGTGGTTACCGATTTAGAAATGAAATCACTCCAATTAGAAATTTTAAAATTTATTAATCAAATACTTAATTCATTTGATCCTCAATTGATCGATCTTATTCAAGCTTCAGGTTTAAAGGAAATTGATTCTGTTTTTAAATCATACAATTCTGCTGCTACTGTTGCTGCTGCTGCTGCTTCTTCTTCTAATATTTCATTAACTGGATTATCAATTGGCTCATCGAATATTAATAGCACTAAAAATTCAGGTGGGGTTGTAGATTATTTACAATCACATCCAGGGTCTTGTGTTTTAAAATGTATTTATCAAAACCCAGTTTATGAATCAATTTTTCGTATTGGGAACATTGGTATTGACAATTTAAATAGGTTAACACCAAATGGTGAAAACGTTGAATTACAACTAATTGAAATGGCATTGAGTGTTATACAAAAGACACTTGAAAGGGATTCATTTTACACTAATGATTTAGTACCAATTTTAAGATTGAAGGATAATCAATATATGGATCCATCAAGTGTCGGATCAGGTTTGGGGAATTTTTACGATGCACTTTTATTAAATTTAGAATTTGTTGGTAATGTTTCACTTTATGTTAGTTGTTACAACACTCAAATTGCACAAAAATCATTGGAAATTTTTAAAAGGATTTCAAATTCAAAATTGTTTGATTCTGCTTCAATTTATGGGTCAAGTAGTTTATCTTCACCAAGGGGGAAATTATTAATTATTTTAGAAACAATGGAAGATTCCCCAAGAGTTAAAGAAGCATGGATTCAACAATTCGAACGTCCATTATTAAATGATAATGATTTTGATCATCAAATTTTAGGTAACAAACTTTCCATTTTAGAATATTTATTAAATGATTTAACAAGTGGTACATCTAATAATTCTTCTTGTTTAGTTTCACATTTCTTATTAGGTGTTGATAATAAAAGATTGAATTTAGGTTCTAAGGATGAATCTGGGTTTATTAATTCCCCAAGGTCATTATTAAAATCAATTGTTTTGAATTTATGTGATGCATTAGGATGCTTAGATCATTCAAATGTTAATCATTCACATGTTCGTATGGCTTATTTATCAATGGAAATTTTATTAGTTTTATCCAAAACTAAAATTGGTAATTTAGGTTCCAATATTTTATCCTGGTTGAAACAATTAGATCATGGAGTTGATTTATTCAGTGAAGTTTTGAAAAATAATGGTGTTGTTAATAGTATGACGCTTTGGTCAGGTAATAATTTTAATAATGGTATTCAATCACCTGATTCAATTATTAATTCAATTTCAACTTTCACCTTCTTCGTCAAATTAAGAAGTTCATTCTTTGAATTGTTAAAACAACTTTTAAATGAGAATTCAATGGATATCAATTTATTATCTCGTTATATTAATTTGTTAACTAATTCAACTGGGTATGGTACTGATTTAAATAAATTGTTGGAATTCTTAGATATTACTTCATTACATGTTAAATTACCAGTTGGGAAAATCCCAAATAATTTTACCAATTTTGATCTTGAATTTATCATTTCTAATATTAAACTTGATACAATTTTAAATGGGAATACATATTTTGATTTGTCAATAATTGACAAGATGGTTTCATTAATTAATAATGGTGAACAACCAAATATTGATGAATTGAAATTTACAATTATTTCATCTATTAATAATGATCAATTAAAGTGGGCCATTTTAAGTTATCTGAATTCATGGTCATTGTTAACTAAATTTGTTGCTAAAATTGGGTTTAATCATTTTAATAACAGTTCATTAATTAAATGTAATTTCATCTTGGAAGTTTTTCAATCTGTCATGCCTAAAATTGAAGAATATTTAGAGGGTGATGTTACATATTGTGAAATCTTAGTTTCATTGTGTGTTCAATTGTTCAATATTTATACCAATGATAAAAATATCAATTTGAAGAGGGGGGGAAATAGTAACAACAACGATGAAATTTATACACAATCAATGATTGATGCTAGGAGATTATCACCATTTTTCCACGTTTGTATTAATGGGGTACTTTCACCTTATTCAAGCCCAAAATTAAGATCGGATTTATACATTTTAGGTGGTGGATATTTAGATTCAACAATGATCAATAAAAAAATAATAATGTCAAGTGATTTCTTAATTTTAATAAAAGCAATTAATGGGAAATTCTTTGAAATAATTTTCCAAGATTCAATTGTTGGTGATTACCCATGTAAATTTGGGTCAATGATATTTTTAAAATCATTTTTAAAATGTATTATTAAATTATCTAATAATAATAATGATGATGATGATATTAATGAAAATGAAAAAATTTCACAAATTGGTTTTAACGTTTCAGATGGTGTTCAAATTTCAGAACAGATCATTTCAGATATTTTTAATGTTGGACCAGTTGGTTATATTCCAAGTTTAATTAATGAATTGAAAGTTATCAATGATAAAGTCCAAATGAATAATATTGATGTTAATGAATTATGTTTGTTCAAATTAACAATTGGGGTTTTGAAAACTATTGCTCAATCTAGAATAGGTGCACAAATGTTGTTAAATTCAGGGGTTTTCAATTCAATTAAATTATGTGAATTTTTAACAAGTGATGTTGATTTTACTTTTAAGAATTCACGTATAGGTGGTGTTACGATGGGGTATGAATGTTTAATTGATGTTTTCCAATTGATCAATACCATTATCATTACATTAGGTTCAGATCATCAACAATGTAGATTAGAAATTAAATCATTGAACGTTTATTTCGATGGGTTAATTCAATCCATTTTTAAAAGGGAAATGGTCTTAGAGGAAATGACAGATTGTGAAAATAATGATGAGTATAAAGAAGTTAAACAATTGACTGAATTACTAGCTTTGTTCAATGCATTGTGTTGAACATATTATATATATATATATAATAATAATAATAAAAACTGTTTCATAACTAATTGCGGGTAATATTTTAAGAGACATTCATATAAAAAAAAACACAAATTATACATTATTGTTCTTCATTCTAATGCTATGCTATATTAAACTTGCTTGCAAGCTATTTAAATAATCGTCAAAATGATTATTTGAATTGAGTTTCGGTAACACCAGCACCCATAGCAGAAGTTGAAGAAACACCACCGGTGACTAATTTAACAATAGAGTCAACGTATTCGGCACCAGACCATTTTTGATGCTTGACAACTTCAACACCAGATTCGATTTCCTTAGCTTGAATGTTTTGACCATAAGCTCTCATACCAATTTGAGCGAAATCTCTAGCAAAGTTATCAACGGCTAATGCAGTAGTATGTAAACCAGCTAAGGTAATGAATTGCCAACAGAAACCTAATTTGGCTAATCTTGGAATGTAAGTTTCTTGTTCTTGTGGGGTCATAGCAGAATTCCAGTTGAAAGATGGAGATAAGTTGTAAGATAACCATTTGTTTGGGTAAACAGCCTTAACACCTTCAGCGAATTCCTTAGCTTGTTCGTAAATTGGTAATTTAGTTTCCATCCAAACCATATCACAGTATGGGGCAAAAGCTCTAGCTCTGTTAATGGCACACTTGGTACCACCCATGTAACGGTAGTAACCTTCTCTAACTCTTGGCTTATCCCAGTTGAATTCAACATCATAACCTAAGATTTCCTTAGCTAAAGCTCTAGCTTCAGAATTGGAGTTACATGATAATGGAGTGATGGTATCATTGAATTTCTTAATAGCAGCAGATTTATCGGTAATGTTAGAATCCTTGTTAATAGCTTGTTCAACAGCTTCATGGAATAACATAACACCAGCATCCTTAACCCATTGAGATTCAATTTGTTCTAATTCAGCACCGTAAGCACCGTTTAATTCAGCCTTGTTCATAACATCAACTAATGGTTCAATGTTAGCATTAGTAGAACCTTGAATGAAATAATGATCTCTGTTATCAATGGTGGAAGTAATTAAAGTAGCAGCTTCAGAATCAGTTCTAGCAACAATTAAAAGGGAAGATCTGAAAACATCAGCAGAAGTTCTAATACAGATTAATCTGTTAATATGTTCTTGAATTGGAACTAAAACCTTACCACCCATGTGACCACATTTCTTAGTACCAGCAGCTTGATCTTCAATATGAATACCAGCAGCACCATTTTCAATGAACATCTTGGTTAATTTGAAAATAGCAGTGGTACCACCATGACCGGTATCACCATCGGCAATGATTGGTCTTAAGAAATCAGTAAAGTTCAACTTGGATCTTTCTTCCTTTGAAAGGGAGAATCTTTCTTGTCTTTGTTTTCTATCGTGGAAAAGCTGAGCGTAGAATAAATGTTGAACCTTGTTTGGGACAGTATCCATTGGGTAATCAGCTAAATCTGGAGATGGTTCGTTAGAAGTAGAAGCAGTGGAAGAACATTGCCAACCAGAAACGTAAACGGTATCCAAATATTTGGCCATTTGAGCAACGTGAATTGGGTCTAAAGCACCAAAGGTGAAAGAAGCAGTACCGTTTTTGTGGTGTTCAGCAATTAAATCAAAGGCCTTTCTAGCCATGGCATCAGAGGCATTTGGGTTAACCATGGTAGATCTTCTCTTAACAATTTCTTCAGCAGTGTATGGTCTAGTAACACCAGCCCATCTTGGTTCAGCCCACCATCTGTTAACTTCATCGACTTCTCTTTGGAAATCAAGTTCTTCTTGGTCAATGTCAATTGCAGTGTAGACCATTTTATATTAAATTTATATAGTTTTAATAGATATTATCCCATTCGATATCTCCAGATGTGGGGAATACCCCCTTTTATAGTTAAACAAATGAGGTCAACCCTTTTCCCCAGCTGAGCTTCCTTTCCTCCGCATGCGCCGCACATCATTTGTTACTGCGCCGCATTTTCGGTGGAAAGGGATAACCGTTTTATTTTTTATTTTTTATTTTTTTATTTTGTTTTCAATGGAAAAACAGTGAAACCAAAATAAATGGAATTTAATCAAAAGAAGGCCCATATTTTACAGGAGATATCACAGAATGACGGTAACGACGCGTCTCCAAAGGGTTCAATTGATGTCCTTTGTTGGCCTTTGATCCATAAAATTAACTCCCACAAAAACCTCGTTACTACATCTTCTTGTTCTGGAAGAGTTTCAGTTTTTCTAGAGGGAGCTAAGACAGCGCCAACGCAAATTGGAGCAAAAGGTCAAGGAGGCCGTTGGGTCTTTGTCACTCATGAAAAGGCTGATTTGGACAATTGGTTTAATAAGGGTGTCGATTTCAATTTTAATTTTAATTTTACTTCTACTTTAAATGCTACTTCTTTACCTCAGCTTGATTCACATAAAAGGTACATCTTATTTAAATTCGAACCTGTTATTTTTCACGTTAAATGCTTGGATTTTAAAACTGCTTCGAAACTTTATTCAATTGCAATGAGTTGTGGGTTCAGAGAATCAGGTATCGGTTCAAATAACAATGTGGCTATTAGGACTTCTATTTCCCTTGATATCCCCATTGGTGTTTATAATGAAACTGATGATTCAATGTTCCCATTAGTTGATCAAACATACATTGACGTCATCACAAAATTAGCTCATGATAGATTCCTCGAAAATGAACGTAAAACTCAACTCTTACTTGATAGATTCACTAATGAAATGTTCCAAGAGAAAGATGATGATGATGTCCACGTGGAAACAAAGGAAGAACGTAGACAAAGGAAAATGCAGGAAGGATTGGCTAAAAGAGACGCACTTAGACAATTAAAACAAGAAACTGCTAATACTAATTAATATAAAAACTTTATAGATTGATGATGGATGATGGCTTATAAAATTCAATTTCAGTAATATCTCTAGTACCCTTGGTAATTCTCCATTTGTTCATTGCAGGATCAACATTTTCTTCATTACTTCGATCAATCCATTTCCATTGTTCAACATAATATTCTCCTTCAATAATTACATTTGTAATATACTTACCAATATTGGGGAAAAACTTAAACCCATGACCTGAATCCCCACTAGCAATATACACTTTATCTAAATATGGTACTTTATCAATAATGAATTCTCCACCTATTGTATCACCTATCCAACAAATCTTTGAATTATATAGTTCATGCTCAGCAAGTCTTGGCATATACATTTTCAGGATTTCCTCAACTTCAATAACTCTTTCAATTGGAATTGTATCATTGGGGAATTCTGTTCCATATCTTGGCAGTGAAATGTCTTTATTTGTCATTCTCTTAATCCCACCTCCATTTAAACATATTTTTAACATTTTACTATCCTTATCAGGTGGGAAAAAGTACCCCATATCACCATCATAAACAATTGGTATGTCCTTGTAAACCTCATATTCATCATCTGTTAATTGAATGTAAGTAACAAATAACCCTGTTGCCGATTGTTGATTTTGTAAATCAATTATATCTCCAGTATTCGCACCTGAACATATTAAAACCTTTTCACCTAAAATACAATCACCATTTTCATTAAATACTTTACCTGATTCAACATTGTTAATCTTTCCATCTTTCCCAAATTTAAATTGAACTCCCCTTTCTTTTAAATGTAAATAAACATCCTTTAATGTTTTCGATGAAATCCCAAGTCCTGATTCAGGGTTCCATTTAACTTCACGATCTTCTGGTACTGAATTAAACTTAAATCCATTGAACCTTTTACTCAATTCTGCCTTCCCCTGCCAAAACTCATACAATTGACCTTCTTTGTATTTCTGAAGATTAGAAATCCCCTCTCTTTCATACTTGATTCTACCTTCATGACTCATTGGTGTAACTAAAACACGTCCACATTCAACGTAACTTTGTTTAAACAACGGGTCTTGTCTCCACATATGAAGTGCTTCAATTGCCATTTTAGTATAATGCTCCTTGTTATACTCACACCTAATGATCTTGTTTAAATCATTACCTGCAGACCAATTTGATGGTGGTTCATAAACATCACAAATTAAAATCTTTTCTGGTGAAACATTCTTATCTCTTATTAAGGAAATCCCAGTAGATAATCCAAAAACTCCTGCTCCTACAATGATATAATCATACATCTGTTTAACGTTTGAAAGTATTATATATACTACAAAATGATTCTACAAATTTATTTTTCAGCAACTTCATTGTTCGTTGTCGTTGTTGTTGATGATTCCTTTTCTAAAAATTCAGTCCATAATGAAACAAAACTACCCCTATTAGGTGTCATCTCTGCAGAAGACGAACTGCTCTTTTTATTTATAGTAGTCCCACTTGATATTAACCCCGCGTGTCTCTTCGTTTCATCATCCCAATTAAGAAAATTAGATAACAATTGTAAAATTTCAAATTTCTTAGAATCACCTCTTTCTAATTGAAGGAAATTAATCAGTAAATTAGAAATCAATTCTCTATCAACAGTCTCTGATCCTGAATTCTTTTTCAATAATTTCATTGCCTTGGATAAATGTTCATTACATTTAATATTTTCATGTCTTAATTTTCCAATTTGTAATTGCTTTTGTTTAAGATCTTCCTCTAATTGGACCATTGAGTCTAATTGGGAATTCTTTTCTTCCAATTGATTCTTCAATTGTAAAATTTCTTCATCTAATTGAGAAAGTTGTTTCAATTTTGAATCAATTTGTGTTGTAAAAATTTCTTCTTGTGATTTCTTTTCACTCAATGAAGTTTCAATTTGGACATTCAATTCTTCAATCTTAGCTTCTAATATAGTTTGATTCTTTAAAAGATTGGATTTTTCCTTTTCAATTTCCTCCAATTTATTCTCACTTTCTTTAATATCCAAACTTAATGAATTTTTAGAAACCTTTTCTTCTTGTAAAAGAATCAAGTATTCTTCTAAAGTATCCTTTGATTCTTTCAATTGTCTTTCAAAACTTTTATTAGATTCTTCTAAACTTTGATTGCTTTCTTCTAATGTCTTATTAATACTTTCTAAACTTTTCTTGGAATCTTCCAAATCTTTATTATTTTCTTTTAAAGCTTTATTAGATGCCTGTAATTCAATATTGAGCTGTTCAATTTCTTCATTTGCCTTTTCTAATTCTTTATTAGCTTTCTCCAATTCTTCACTGTTGTCATTGTTGTTATCTTTCAATGAACTGTTTTCCTCTTGTAACTTACCACATTCAATGTTGACATTTTCCAGTTCACGTTCTAAATCTGTATTTTTGATTTGTAAAGCAGTTAAAGTTTTACGCACTGTTTCTAACTCTGTTTCATTAGCCTTCATTTGTGTGAATAGACTCTTCATACCCGCAACTTTACCTAAAAGTGTATCATAGTTTTCTTTAACGCGTTCAGCTTCTTCTGTTTTCTCCTTTAATTGTTGTTTCAAATCATTACTACCTTCTAAATCACTCTCTAATTCTTCTATACGTCTTTTAAGCTCTGAAACTTCAGTAAAATTTGGAGATTCATCCTTTTCTTCAACTGGATCAATTTCGTCGTTTTCATTTTCTTCCATTGGTGCCACTGGAACCGATTCTTTTTCAACAGGTTCAATAGATGTATCCATTTCATTGTGAGATTCCTCTTCCATTGATTCAGTCTTCATTGTATCCTGATTTTTACCTGTCTTCACAATGGTATTTTGAACACGTTGTATTTGAAAACATTTCCAAACTTTCAAACTTTTCCTCCTTATTAAATCAAATAAAATGTTGATCATAATCTTAGGTTTCCTTCTACGATTTGGTCTTCCCCTTGTATTACCTCAATTATCATTATTGCTGGATAGATTTGTCCTCTTTGCAACGCCTATAAACTCTTACAGATCATTAAATGAAGGGTTATTTTTATTAGAAAATAATATAAACCCATACAATTCAGGACAAATTTTACATCATCCTCCATTAATTCTTCATTTAATTCATTGTATTAAAGATTCTTCAATTAATGATAACTTAGCAATCAATGTATTCTTTGCATTGGTTGATTCATTGATAGGTATTCAATTGATTAAATTAAATAGAAAATTTAAAACTTCATTTAAAGATTATCAAATCGCTTTGTTTTATATGTTCAACCCAATGTCAATTGGTTCAACATTATCTAAATCAATTGGTTTATTAAATAACTTAATGTTAATCTTATCATTCAATTCAATTATGGATAAAAAGTTTGAATTGTCAATTATTTTATTGGCAATTTCAACTTATTTATCTTATTATTCTTGGTATTTAACTATCCCAATTTGTTATTATGTATCAAGACAATCAAAATTAAAATCAATTAAATTAATTATTATCTATTCAATTTCATTAATCTCTCTTTTGTTCATTAGTTATAAATTAACAAACGATTCATGGTCATTTATTGATCTTTGTTATGGTTCAATTATAAAATTTGAAAAGATTACTCCAAATATTGGGTTATGGTGGTATTTCTTTACAGAAATCTTTGATTTCTTCTCCTCATTTTACATTGGGTTATTCAATATTTATACTTTCATGTTCACATTACCATTATCAATTAGATTTATTAATGGTAATGGTGATATTAAAAATTTAATTTTCACATTATGGTCAGTTTTAGCTTTAATTACATTCTCAAAGGGGTACCCATGTTTATCAGATTATTCAATAATTTATACACTGATAATTTTATTCCAGGAGCTATTTGTATTCCAAAAATTTTCACTATTAGTAATTTACATTTCATTAATGGTTGTTATGGTTTTATCACCAATTTTTTATTATGTTTGGATGGCATTTAATTCAGGTAATGCAAACTTCTTTTATGCAATTGGTTTATCATTGAATGTTTTGCAAATGTTAATTTTAACTGATTTTATTTGGGCAAAAATTAAATATGAATATATTCGGGCAAATAGCAACTCTGAGGATATCAAATTAACTCAAATTTAAGATCTTTATCTTTTAGCAACACCAAAATCAGTTAAAATTGTGGATTGCTTTTGAATCTATTACTTATCCAACAATTGGGACTCCTGTCCTAATTTTAATATAAAAGGGAGGGTGGTATACTCTCCATGCTTAAATTTTATTTATTGTCTTCTTCTTCTTCTTTATAACAATAAAAGTTCCATTCGTTATGCAATTCACATACGTGTTATTATCATTAACCCCATTAGTTTCATCTGTTGTTGGTACTACATACTATACCTCTCAAACTCAAACAGAGACAATCACTTCATGCGCTCCAGGTGTTACAAATTGCCCAGTCGCATCTACTCATCCTGGTCCTGGTCCTGGTCCTGCTCATTCCACTGTCCCAGTCCCAGTTCCAGCAGGGAACACTACTGCCCCACCAGTTCCAACTTTTGTTGGTGCTGGTGCTGCTATTACTGTCGGTGCTGGGTTTGCCATGGCTGCTGGTTTGGGTGCCCTTTTAATTTAATTTGAATTATTGTCTGTTTGTTTTTTTGTAATTATCTTCTTTTTCTTTTATAATGATGTATTCAAACAAGGTAAAGTTAACAATGGATTTGCTGAGCATATGTTTGTTGCTACAGAAAATTATTTTATATACAATATAAATACATACAAAAAGTTGGTTCACCTGTTTCTCTTTGGAATACCACGTGATTTCACATTACTTATATCTTTCAACAATTCTTCAACTTGTGAATTAAGTTTATCTTGTTCTGCTTTTACATCAATTAATTCCTTTGCTAATGGACTATCAATTTTAATATGGCTATTTGATCTTAATTCATTAATAACACTCAATAAATCATCTCTTTTCTTTTTATCATTATTCAAACTATCTTGAGATTCAACTATAGACTTCTCAGCCCTTTCTATTTCATCATTCATGTATTTAGTTTCATTATTACATGATTCTAATTTGGTTTTTAATTTACTAATTTCAAGTTTAAGTGAATTTCTTTCCTGATCTAATTGTGCATATTTACCCACAGATGAATCCATTTTACAAAATTCATTGATATTATCTTCAAATCCACTGATGATCTCTTTGATCTCAATACATTTAGTATCCATATTTTGAATATCTTTATTAATTTCATCTAGGGTATTTTGCTTTTCCTTTACCAATTTTAATTTCTCATCTAATTCCTTTTTCATATCGTTACAATTCTTAATTCTAATATCATTAAATTTTTCAAATAAACTCAAATCATATTTCATTTCACCCCATTGTGTTAGTATCTCTCCATAATCGTACATTAATGTATGTGTTAATACACCCGTACTTACTTGACGTGAAATCCCCGTCAATTGTGCATAGCCACTCAATAATGGATTTGATAAATATTTATTTTCAAGTCTCTTTTCTAAATAATATCCCCCATTAAATAATAAAGTACCTTCAACTGTATCATTATTCTGTTTTTCTCGAGTTTTCTCATTATCTTTAGAAAATTTAACTTCTCTTGATAATGATTTTTCAACGTCTATATTTGTATATTTACCAATTATTGGCATATCTGGTAAAGACCAAAGAATTGTCCCAGGTGAGGCTAAATATGGTCTTAAAAATGCCAAATCATCAACATAAGCAGCTTTAACTCCACTTGAAATATGTCCAATCTTTTCTCTTAATACAACAAGAGCGGCAACAACTTCATTTAAATGATTATTCAAATTTTCCATTGATTTTATTTCACCCTTTAAAAAATTGTAAATGATATGTTCAATAGAATTGGATGTAATTAAATCAATCACTATAGTAGAATCATCATTAATCCTTGATTTAACCCATTCATTATCTAAATTGGTCATAATATCCATATTAATAATAAAATCAAAATTCTCTTCACTGGCTTCCTTGTTAATAGTTGCGAAATCACTACCTACAATTTCGACATACAAGTTATTTTCACTCTTCATCTTCTTATTAGCATTAGAATCTCTTAATTTGATACCATGGTGCCTAATAATCTCACAATTTTGTCCCATACAAAGAGCATCAATTAAATCCATCATTTTATTTGCGAAACCAACAATTAAAATACGTTTGGCTGTATTACCAGAACCTAAGGTAGATAACTGTTTTAACAAATGGTCTAAAATGAGAAATTTCCCACTAGTATCTGCCAATCTTTTAGGAATATCTCTAGTTGTAAGAGATTTGGGGTAATAATGGTCAATAAGAAGGAATGGATGTGAACAAATAGTAAGAGAATTTTCAACCATAGTAATCAAGGACTCTTTTGCAATGCTACATTCTCCTGTAACTGTAAAGAATTTAAGAATGAATGAATAATGAAGAGAAACAATTTGGTCTTGTAATTCCCTTTGTAATGGTTGAGCCGGGGTGGCTATGGCATATCTTTTAGCATTCACATATTCAGAAGACGGTGGTGCCCAATGTGCCGATGTTAGCACTGGAATTGGAGGCGTATCAAGAATGTGAAGGAGATTCATAATAAAGAAGAAACAATGTGTATATACTAAATATTTCAATAACACATCAACTTTTATTTCATTAATTAAAAATGTCAGTGAAATTGGCAGATGACGCACTCGCTCTTTATGATCGTCAGATTCGTGTCTGGGGTACTGTTGCACAAGCTAGATTGACTTCTACTCGTGTTTGCCTCCTTGGTTTAGGGCCTTTAGCTCAAGAAATAGCAAAAAATTTGGTTTTAGCTGGTATCGGTAGTTTATTAGCTGTTGATGATAGGAAAGTTGATCAACCTTCATTATTTGTTGATATCAATCAAAAGGGACAGTCTCTTGCTTTATCTAGTTTAAAAAGATTACAAGAGTTAAACCCTAGAGTCAAAATTGAAACTTTCGAAAAGCATTGGAAACAACTCGATGATGAATTTTATAACAATGTTGACGTTATTATTGCTACACAGTTTTCGTCAGAGGAAATATCTTATATTAATGGAATATCAAGAAAATACAATATTCCCCTTTTAGCAACATCATGTCATGGCTTGTATGGGTTTGCTTTTGTTGATGCAATTGAGATCCAATCTTTTGTAACAAAGGAAAAAAATACGTATAAACTAGGGCCTCTAGATGCTTGGGGGTTGAGGGAGGTCATTGGATTAGAAGATATTGAAGAAAATCAACGTTGTCTTGTTAAATCACGCTTTAGAAAATGGGATGATCGTTCATCGGTGTATTTACATGGTATGTATCCAAATGAAAGAAAATTGATTAAAAAGATACCATCAGCATTTGTTGGTATATTATCATTAATAGAATTACAAAAGGATGATGATGAATTATCATTAGAGTCATTAAAAGAACAGTCTATTGCTATCTTACAAAAATATGATTTACCATCTAAAATAATTAATGAAGAAACATTAAAATCAATTCTTCAAAACTCAAATAAAAATTTCCAGCCAACTTGTGCAATCATCGGTGGGATAGTTTCTCAAAATATGATTGATATAATTGTTCAAAGAGATATTCCTATTAATAATGTCGTTTTATTGGATGGGTATCAAAGTATTACCCCGATTTTAACTATTTAAATTTGTAAATATGTATAATTATCTAATCTAATCATCTAATGAATAAACTTTAACATCACCACCCCAACCAACAGAATAACATCTCATTTCTTTACCTGTACCAATGCAACTAATACCCATAACTTTATCAATTGATTCAAATTTTTTAACTGTTTTCCAACTATCGCATTCACTAATTACAACATTTCCATCATATGAACATGTAACCATGGCCATATCATCATCTGAAAATTCAATTCCAGTTATTACACCCTTATGAATACCTAAAGATTCCAATTTTTTAACCATTCTTAAATCCCATATTAATAAATTGTTATCAGTACCACCACTTGCTAATTGAGTTCCATTAGATCTAAATTTTAATGATTGAATAGTACCAACATGACCATCATTAACTAAATCTGCAATTAATTCACCTGTTCTTAAATCCCACAATTTAATAAACCCATCTTGCCCACAAGATGTTAAAATTGAGCCATCAACATGTAAATCTATACATGTCAATGCACCATTATGACCTTCTTGATAATAAATTTCTTTGGCTTTATTTAAATCCCAAAACCTCCATGTTTCATCATATGAAGAGGAAAATAAAAAAGGATGATCAGAATGATGTTTCAATTTGGTAATACGGTTCAAATGGCCATTAAGTGTCGTCGTTGTTGGTAATTGATGATGTATTATTTCAGAATCATCATTATTTTTATTAAATATTTTAATTTCGTTACCAAACCCACATACAGATATAGTATTCCCCATAGGATCCCAACAAGCGTTACTAACTTTATTTCCATAATTTAATTTAGTTTTAACGTTCATCTCTTCATCACCTTCATTCAAAATATAACAATCACCATCCCAAGAACCTACAAGAAGATCACCATCTGTTGAAGAATAATCAATACTTGAAGTAAATCTAGGTGATATGACATGTGTTCTTTGTAATTCCAACTGTCTCAAAGAATCGTAACATCCTCGCCTTTGTTTAATTGTTTGAATCTCATTGTATGACTTAAATGCATCGTATTCCCTTTGAACACGGGATTTAGCCTTTGATAAAGATGTATCAGCTATACTATTACGTATCTCTACTAATGATTCATCCCCTGGAGTGTAAAAATCTTCATTGTCTGATGATCCTTCAGAGTCAGACATTTTTTATAAT
>JAKUBF010000042.1:0-58993 GCA_030563185.1 Saturnispora sanitii | reverse complement strand
GAGAATAATTCCGGAGAAGAACTGTCATATGTTAGTGAATAATGTGCTGTTCGATGAGCATAAGATAAGACCCTGTTAATCATTTTGAATAACTTCAAAGATGGATGGTTCGAAAATAGTTAACTGGGTATGCAAGGTCTGGTCTGGTCATGGTTGCTAGGTATAAAAGTACACCTATTCGACTGCGGTATAATGATTTGGCTTTGTTGAGTGCCTTTTCATTTGGATAATCCTTTTCCGCCTTGGAAATATCGTAGTACCAGTTGGTAGGTGGTGGCGTCGAACATACAGATGTTAATTCAATACCTTCAGATTCAATGAATTTCTTTATGTAATCATTTTGGTTTAATGTTATCTTGTTAGGCACTCAACAAAGCCAAAACACTATACCGCTGTCAAATAGGTGTACTTTTATACCTAGCAACCATGACCAGACCTGACGAACTTGAGAATTTTTTTTTTCAATTGGTTGACGCGTGTGTATGTTTTATCAATTTTAAGCTATTCATTATGCACGTTGTATGCGCTTTTATCAACCCCCAATATATCAAAAAATAATAAAGGCGTGGTTTTGAGTCTACTGGTATGCTTTATGGTATTATTTAATACCATTTAGGACGGGTAACAGAAAATATTAAGGCCAATTTGGACCAATAGAAGTGAGAAGGTGGCAAGTTTCACATCCACGACAAATACTCTCCATATTGATTTGATGGATATTAAATGGGGTTTTAATCACAAGAAGACAGCCCATTATTGAGGACGTAGCCTATATCTAACATAATTTAAAGAAAATGTTATATATTTCCAATGAAACCCCATTAGTAAACTTACGCCATAGTTTACATATAAAAAGGACTATAAATGAAACAACGTCTCTGATGACTCCTAAGTTACTGTACGGTTTACCAGCGGATGGCATCATCTGATTATTTTTCCCATTTAGTTAAATTCCTGAAAAATGATCGATATAAGCATTGCTACACCCATATTTAGTACCCCATGATTATAACCTGCATTTTTTCATTACATAAACATTTACACCTTGTCCATAATTTCAACTGTTCCCGAGTTAAAGATAATTATAGTGTACTTCAAAATACTAGCTCTAGAGCATACCCCTTAAGGCTATATGATGCTTGAATTTTTTCCTTGTTAGGATGATACTTACTACCCTCGTATCTATGCTGGTTATTGAGATACCAACATGATGCCTTAAGGTAGTGGCTGAGCATTTCCTAATTAGGAAATACCAATTGCCTGATTAGGAAGGTGCTGAGCGAATATTTGACTATCTCTGTAACCATTAAAGATATAGTTACACCAACAGCATCATTAGATGAAGAAAAATTCAAGTATTACAATGAGAGCTTAATAATAATTAAAATGTTACCAGGATGTTATATTTTTATTAAATGTATGTTTTTGTCATTTAAATTGTGCTCTAGATGCAATTTGGAACGATATATGGTCCTTTAATTTGCACGTGCCTATAGCCACATGCATTAATTACATTAAGCATTAAGTTAGAAGCTTTTTGGAGCGATGGATATTGTGTTACTGACTGTTATATCGTCAAAGTAATACAAAATTGGCAATATAGTCCTATTAGACTATTTTTATTGGCATATATTATCATAGATCATATGCACCAGATTGCGGGCTATATGATGGTATTCTAATCATATTTGTCAGGCCATCGGTTCTTTCACAATTAACGATCTCCAAATTTACTGCCTCAATGGCTTATCCCTTGGTTGTGTAAACTCTTTAAATTTTTCTAAACGTGCTGAAGATAATTTTGTTGTGATTTCTTTACTGGTTCCTGAGATATGGCATGTGTTATTGAGAGTTTTGCTGAGCATATGAGCATTTATTGGATATGGCGAATTTCGTCTATTTGAAGGTCTCTACATCATTGACAATTCAGGGAGAATACGATGCAAATGAATAATATTGGAAAAGTTGACGTTAAGGCGGTTAAATGCGAAAAATGTGTTTTTCAAAGTATAAAATCGCATATATCTCAAGAACCAGTATAGCTATAATATTATGGAGAAGACAAAATTGTGGATAAAAAATCTCCGCATTAAACGGGGTAAATATGGTTTCTTTTAGACTTGTTTTGACAGAGTTGTAACCTGTTTTCCATACTAAAAACGTTATTTGCTTCTACTGCCTCGAATATGCATGCTATGGGATTGCACATGAGGGTTCTGGTAGACCCGCTCGTTCTGCTGATTTTCAGGTGCCATGCAACATGAGAGCACCTCTGTAGGGCGAGAAAAAGGCGATTTTATATTTTTGCTTAAATTGGTTTAAAAATAGGCTGTACGGATGCATCTGGTGATACTGGTTCGATCTATAGCGGTTTCAAGTCGATATATTAAACGTAGCGTCTATAAAATGCAAAAAACTGAAATCATAAAAAAAAATTTTGACAGGGGTTCCCCTGTTTTTTTTAGGGGCCGAATTTAAAACGGCTCTCCTGCTCGCTACAGCAAACTTGACAGGGGGGGACTTATACCATTGATATCCCTTTTTCCCAAATTTTTCAAAGAGCCAACAATAAAGGAAATCTAAGGACCAAGATTTTTCTAGACTTGAAAAGTGGTCATTTTGAAGAGATCAACATGAAGCAGTTAAAATGACGTTAAATGCTTTAATACTCTGTTCAATTATAAGATAATATTGGGATATATGATGGAGATCTACTTGTATGCCCATTGGATTCCTTATTTTTCACCTGATGTCGTTGACCTTGAAAAACCTTTAATTTTTAAAATTGTCCAATTGTACGTCGCATAACCTTTGATATTGTATATTATTACCCTTTGTGTATTCCTCAACATTGGTACTATCATTTGATGTATTTATTCATGTAAATATTAGTATGAGTTGAAAGTTTGTATTATGCTAAAATTCTTGGTGGCAAATTGGGATTTCTGAAAATGATATTGCCCTGGTAACTTGCTGAAAACAAAAAGTGCACATTTTTTCGCCTCACATGTGTAAGTACTTAATTGACCTGAATAGAATCAGCATACTATTAAATGGTCGCTGGGTTATAGAGTGCCTTTTTTGGCATAGCTGATTGCTTAAGGCAAACGATGAGCTAGTTAACAATTATGAAAAAATATTTGCTCCTACAATACTTACTACAGGAATGTTAATGTATACATAAGATGCTACTGAGAGTTATTCAATTCCTTATAGCTAGTACAATGTTATAATAGAATGTGTATGTAATTGATGTAAATAAATAAACTCTTCCCAATCAAAATAAAATATACAAATCTCCAACCATTATATGATACCACTTAACGACAACAAAGAATTAATTGACTCTAGTGATTCATTACTATTCCTTTTACAACTGAAGTTTTCTAACAATCGTTTTAATTGAGGCATGAGTTATGAACAAAAAAGGCACATAGCAAAGCAAATTTAAGAAGAAATGGTGAGGTATGTAACAATATATTTAAAATTGTAAAAGATATTTAGAAAAGATAAGATAAAATAATTAGAAAAACCCCCAAGCGTTAAACATATTGGCAGCGCTACAGTATTGATACCCGTTCTGACCTCTATTTTGGTACATTGAAGACGAATGTGTTGATTTTTTAGGAAATTGGCCATCTAAATGAGGCATGTCAATAATCTTGTCATGAGAGGCAGTAGCAGCGGTATTTGCGGGGCTTGTCCAAAACTTTAATTTTTTTAAAACGGTTTGTATTCTATTCATGATCATACTGTTATTATTGTGTGAGAGAAAGCAAAGGTTGTGAATTGATAGGAAGGGAAAAACGGCCATATCACCCAATTTTTTTTTATCTTCGCTTGATGATAACGGAGGTCAACTCAACTCCGAGAAACTTCAAAATCAGTTGCTTATTCCACAATGCTCACTTTTTTGTCCATTGCGCCGGCAAAGACAATATACTCACTTTTATCTTTTTTATAGGCAATATGTGCCGTTTTAGCACGACTTTCATTAGCGTTTAATGTGGCTAAAACTCTACCTGTTGATAAATCAAACCCTCTGATTTTCCCATCATCACCGACTATCCAAACACCTGAACCAGTTTCCCTTGGTAGGAGGATAGCTTGTGAGTATTTATCTTGAGGAGAATTGGTGTTTAAGTTTGAAATAATGACTTTTCTAATAATTGGAATTTTCGTATTGATAATTTGTTGAATATGTTCTTGACCATTTGAAATTTGATTTAATTTAACATTAATTGAATTCCCCTTAATATTTGAATAATGTAATTGAATAATTTGTTCAATTGTTGGTAATTGGATAGTTATAATTCTCATGAAAGGGACATGATCTGTACCAATGGAAAATAAATTTTCATTTTGATTAATGTTAACAATGGACATTGGTTGAAAGGAATAGTTAGAGAATTCCGAATCATTAAGTGAAACTCTGGCTAAATCAACAACTTTATCTTCTTCAATCACAAATAGTGATAATAAAGTTGAATTCAATCTACCAATTAAAACAAATGGTAAATTAGAATGCTTATCGATGGATAAACTAATTGTTGTTGGATTAGTAGGCAATGTAAATTCATCAATAATATTAGCCATGATCATCTCATCATCATTCTGATTGATAAATTTCCCAATAACCATTTTCCCATCCCAACCAATTGAACAAAAATAACCAATTAAAGTTTTATCAACAATTGATAAGAATTTAAAATCAGTAATTAACCTTCTATGTAATTTTAATGGATGGCCATTATTTAAAACATTTTTGAATTCCCAGTTTGGCTTTGGCGAAACATTGAAAACGTTCAAAGTACCATTCATATCACATATTGCGATGAATTTTTCATTTAATGAAACGATAGTTTTCATAATCCCTGATCCATCTAATGGGGATGAACAATCACAAACAACTTCATCTAATTCCAAATCATAAACTATTAATCTATTAGTATTAGTGATGAAAATTTCATATTGATTTTTAAAAGAAGCTGATCCGATAATCAACAATTTACAACCTAAATTAATATCTTTAATATTACGAGGGTAATTAACACCCCAAGGTTCAATTCCCTTTATATTCCCTATAATCAAATTCCCAGTTTGTTCATCATCCACAACTCCATCTTGAACAGGTAATTGATTGAAATTAATCCTATCATGTAAGATGGTTTCTAATGATTCATCAATTGATAAATTATCCAATTTTTTATTCAATTCTATTTCTAATTGAGTTAGTGTCTTGTCCAAACCCTTGTTGGATAAATAATGGGCAATCAATATCTGGATGTATTCATCAGGTGTCATTATTATTCGGATGAAGTAGAGAGAGAGATAAAGTGTGTTAAATTTCATTATATGTAATTGATCTATAAGGTAATAGTTATATCACGTGATGTGCACGTGATTGTAACGAGGGTTTGGGTTGGGTTTTTTATTTTTATTTTTAAACTTGCAAACATAAATACGTGTATCTACTGTGTTGTGTGTGTAATTGATTTCTCAATGTTATAGTACCCACACATAATATAATCAGTATTTATTGTCATTTTTTTCTAAAACACTTTAAAAGCGTGCTGAGCACAAAAAGACAGTCACAACGAATTGAATTTTCATAGTAAATTTAATTTTTTTTCCCCAGTTGGGGTGAATTTTTCAAGGACGCAATGGTTTGGTGACAAAATAATGGAAAAAAAATGTTTAATTTTCATACTTCATTACTTTATTAAAATTAACATCAAAGCAATATGGGTAAGCCAAGAGGATTAAACTCTGCTAGAAAGTTGAGAGTTCACAGAAGAAACAACAAGTGGGCCGATCAAGCTTACAAGGCTAGATTATTAGGTACTGCCTTCAAGTTCTCTCCATTTGGTGGTTCTTCCCACGCCAAGGGTATTGTTTTAGAAAAGATTGGTATTGAATCTAAGCAACCAAACTCTGCTATTAGAAAGTGTGTTAGAGTTCAATTAATCAAGAACGGTAAGAGAGTTACTGCTTTCGTTCCAAATGATGGTTGTCTTAACTACGTTGATGAAAACGATGAAGTTTTATTAGCTGGTTTCGGTAGAAGAGGTAAGGCTAAGGGTGATATCCCAGGTGTTAGATTCAAGGTTGTCAAGGTTTCTGGTGTCTCCTTATTAGCTTTATGGAAGGAAAAGAAGGAAAAGCCAAGATCTTAAGTTACTTGCAATCCTTTTATATACTACTACATATATAGCAAAGTTAAAAAGAATATAAATATATTAATTGCTGTCTTGGATCATTCATTGACATTGACATTTGCCATATTAATTAAAAAAAACACCAACAAATTAATTATAAATTATAAACTTTAGTAGATAGAAATTAATTAATTACATTACATAGTATTTAAACTTCTACCTTCAATTGAAGGACCAGACTTCTTGACACTTTTCTTTTGACTTAAAACTGTTAATTTTTGAGAAATCTTTTTAAAAGTTTCACTCTTTTGATTAGCAGCTTGAACTTGTGATTGTAATAAATTAGGATCCACCCTTGGAGCTTTGGTATAAACATTAGTTCTCGCTTCTGGTGCAGCTGTTCTCTTTCTTCTATCGGCAGCTTCTTGATAAAGTGATCTCTTTTTAGGTTTTTCAACTCTATCAGTTGAAAATTTAGTTTGAGTTTTATGCTTTTCTTGATCAAAACTAATAGTGGCAACTTTCTTAGCTCTATAATTATCGGATCTACCCATAATTGGCCTTGTCCAATCCCCAATTAATTTTTCAGCAATTCTCTTTAAAGATGGGTTAACTCTCTTTGATTGTTGATAAAATAAAATGACTTTACCCAACCCAGATTCTCTTAAATGAATAGTTTTAATTGGCATCTTGGATAATTCATTCAGTAAAATTCTTTGAATTTCATAAGATGGTAAACTTCCATCAGGTAAAGGTTCAAGCCAAATTCTAACAGCTTCTAACATATTATTATCAAGAATTGAATCGTAAAGATTGGATTTAATTAATGTATCATTGACTTCTGGTAAAAGTTTAAGTTTATTAGTTGCAGGACGTTTTTCATTGATACATTCAACATCAGCAAAAGCTGCTTGTTTCATTCTAGATTTAAGACTAGCAATGAATTCATCTTGCATAGCTTCTAAATCGACTTCTTCCTTACCTCTACGACGTTTAGCAACTGGGTTTTTCGTGAGTCTTTCAAATCTTTCTTCGAACTCTCTTCTTCTTCTTGTGGCTTCGTCCTCGTCGACAACAGGAACGGTATCTTCCTCGTCACTGTTGTTGGCGTCGATGTCGTTTTCATTTTCATTTTCATTTTCACTCCCACTGCCACTGCCATTGGTATTGTCTTTTTCAACGTTTTTGGACTCGTTTTCAACCTCAACATCGTTGCTAGCGTCGTCGGCAAAGTTGACAAAGCTGTCAGCAGTCTCCTCAGCCATTTTCAAAGATTTCCAAAAAAAATACACTATGTTATTATACAAGAGAGAATATCGAAATTTCTTTATTTAATTTTTTTCACTCACTCAATTCATCATCATCATCATTCAACCACTTAACAATGAACGGGTACTCTGAGGAAGAAATGAAGCAACAACAAGACGAGATGAAGAAGATCAACGACACCGTCACCAACTACACTCTTATGGTTGCCGGTGCCTTAGCTCTCGCTCTCTGGGCCGTTCCTACTGCCCTCCACGCTTTGAGAAAGTAAGACACTATTTAATTTGTGTAGTAGCCTGTGTATAGCTGTTTAACCGCGCCCTTAGGGCTTCTGATTCATTTTTCGCATATAATAAATCATCACCTATCATGTTCCCCCTTTTATTCGTATCTTTTAATTGCGTTGCTAGAATTTGACATTGTTGGTGTGGTATAGTCAATTCTTGTATCTGTGTTTTTAATTTCTTACTTCGCTGAATTTCCGCTTGGATCTGTTCTAAGAGAATCTGTTGTTCTTTCCTAGCATTTTCTTCTGCTTCAATAGCATCCTCTCGCAGTTCCAGCTTGCAGTGAGTGTCTAATTTGAAACATCCATGAGAAACCAATTCTGAAGGTATGGAAAATACATTACGGAACACGTAAAGTTCGAACCTATCGAAGTTCTTGTCCACTGTATGTTCCATAAAACTCTCTAATCTCGCCGTACCCGTTTGAACTGTATGTGGGTCTAATTGTGGTTGTTGTGCTAAAACATGTTCTAATTGTGCTGTAGAAGCGTACAAAAGCTCGTTAACGGCATTTATAATATCGTCAATACATTCAATCGGTGCAAATCCTAATAACTCCGCTAAAAGCGACGTCGTGGCCAAATAAACCGCGTCCTCGCTCCCATTGCCATTTTCACTGGCCATTACTTTGTTTGTTATAATAAAAAAGGAAGAAAAGAAAATTCGTTTGAACGCGTCTGTTATCTCTTTACTTGTTGGATCTATTTAACTTTTATCTTTATTATTAAGGTACATCTATCATCTATACTATTTACTCAGAGTCACTGTCTGCTTCTTCAGCCTCTTCACTGCTCTTTTCCCCGTCTTCAGCGGTTTCTTGAGCGTATCCAACAGCTCCATTATCATTGTCATTGTCGTTATCATTGTCGCTGTCACTGTCACTCTTTTCGTTCAAAGCTACGCTGTCAATGTCCATCTTCATCTCCTTTTCGTCTTCATAATCAAAGGTCAAATGCTGTTTCTTGTTCCCTTGGCTTATTTCCAATGGTTGTTCTTCTAATTCTTCACCTTTACCTAATAAAGTCCCCTCAATAGAAATCCCCTTACCTGCTGATTGGATAGCTCTAACAGTGAATTTCAACTTCCCATCAACTGGGTTCCCATCTTTGTCCTTCCATGACCCTAAAGTTGGTCCATTGGAAAGTTCTTCGTCCTGTTGATTCGGCACAAATTCCCATGAACTTGGTATATTCTTCTTTCTAATAGTGGCATTGAAAACATCATTAATTAATAACCCAATGTGCCCACGTGATTGCATAACACAATAACCTTCTAAAACATCTCCAACTTTTGGTGTCCAAACAATGAATTCAACGTTCACCCACATGAATGTAAATGGGTTTTCTTCACTAATTTTAGCCATGATAACTTCTTCTTCAGATTGAAATTTTTCAACACACATTTCAACTGAACGATACCCTAAAACCATCCCATCTAATTCCCTAGAATATTTCATAACCATTTGATCTAAATGTTGTCTTTTAATACCTTCAACTGGTGAATTTAAATAACTTGGTGCCAATGAAACATAAAGTTTACTTTTAACTAAATGAAAACATTTTGAAATCCCTGTTTCTTCGTTCACCTTGTTCACAATTTCCATAGCCTTGATCCTCTTAGAGCTTCCCTTTTCCACTTGGTCTTGATCTTGTTTCCTCTTCATGTTCATAAAACGTTTAGTTTAGTTTATAAAAAAAAAAAATCTCAAAAAAAAAAAAAAATCTCCAAAAAAAAATTTTTGTTACTAACAGCTATCTTCTACCAAAAAGCTTTGAAATACGCTTAGCACCTGAACTTTGTCCGAAACCAGATGAAACATTATTAAATTTCTCACCCTGCATCAGTGAAACTTTCCCTGTTTCTCCTAATGGGATTTTTCCCACACTTTCGCTTAAAAAGCTGCTTCCCACTCCTCCATTAATACCACCCATAACTCTTTCTTCCTGTTTGAACTCTCTCAAAGTCCTACCCTCTTGTGAATTCAATTTCCTAAATAACGGTTTATACCCAGCCCATTTCTGTCTCATTTGTTTCCTCATTCTATCAGAAGTATGTGCATCTTCATCCTCATTGTATTCATTAACACCAGTAAATCTAACTTTCTTCCCATCATTCTCCTTGATAATTTCATCAGGTGAATAGACAATTGTATTCCCACCATGGAAAACAGGTGCTGGTTTAACATTCGATCCAGCTCTTGATCTCATCACTGAACTCCTCCTAGAGGGTAAACTACTAGTACTAACAGACCCATTTCTCGATCTAATTGGTTGAACCTGAAGCTGGACATTTGAATTAGACCTTGACCTTTCAACAGCTAATGTCGCTGCTGTAGTAGACGATTGACCACCTAATGAATTCAATGGTGATCCACCACTACCAGGGAAATTACTCTCTGTTGGTTCTTCTGGTGTTAAGCTAGGTGTTAATTCGATTCCTAAATCAATAACATCATCAATACCATGATCATGATCTTCTTCCTCCTTCTCCTTCTCCTTCTTCTTCTCCTCCTCCTGAGGTGTTGCTTGTTTAATACTTTGTGGCTGCTGAGACTTTTTTGTAGGATGGGTCTTCTCTAATGGTTTAGCCAACATCGTACCATTCCTTTGTGATTTCAAAATATGTTGTTGTAATCTTTGCTGAGCCGTAAGCATTGTAGGTTTATTATCATTCAAGCTATTACTTGATGTATTACTTGACGAACTACTACCCGATTGATTTATCGTCCCGCCATAAATTGATGTACGACGACGTAATGTATCCGTACCTTGTTGTTGTTTAGGTCTCGTAGGTGATACAATTAAAGAATGACGTCTTTGTAAAGTAGGTGATGATGATGTTCTTACACTTGTCGTCTTAATCAAATTGTTACCCTGTTGTTGTTGTTGTTGTTGTTGTTGCTGCTGTTGACCAGTGGTTTGTGGTGATAGAGATTTTAATGGTGATGATAATGGAGTTATTTCCTTACTGTTAGAAACATGTAACACAGGTGATTGATTAATAGTTAATGAATTCGTTCTACTAGGATTTCTAGATGGTGTCCTAGATGATGATGTTTGTTGTGGTGCTGGTCTAGTAAATGGTGATTTTGCTCCAGATGTTAAAGACATCATCCTTTTTTCATTAGTACTTGTCAGTTGATTTTTTTGTAATACTTTCCTTGTTAAATCGCTGGATTGGTTTAAACTGTTTGTATGACTAGTAGGGCGACTATTTGGTCTACTTCCTTGACGACTAGTTGATGTATTGTTAATAGTTAAAACGGGTGGTTCTGACTTGAAAGTAGTAGTAGCATTATTAGGCATACATTTACCTGCTGAAGTTTTAGCCTGATTCTGTGTTGGACTTAATGGTGAATTTGATCTAATTGATGTAGGTGATGGTGATGACTGCTTTCTCCCAATACTGTTAACATCCAGGATTAAACTTTGTCTAACTCTAGAATCAATAACTCTCTGTCTCATTTGAGCTCTCAGTTTATCCTGGGAAAATGTATGTTCCTTATCTTGTGATAAAATTAATTCCCATTCATCACATAAATCTTTTAATGTATTAATTGATTGAACTAAAATATCAAATGTATTCTTTGCTGATTTTTTAGATTCAATTACAAATTGATTACCAATTTGAATCATTTGTTCCCTTATTTTTACCTTATTAATTGGTGTCATTGTCCTTTTAGAATATTTTGAAATTATTGATAAAATCATACTATTTTGTTTATTATTACCAAAATAAAAAGTCATTTCATTTAAAATTTCCTTAACTTTTCTATTTGATCTTGAAAATTGAGTAAAATAAGTAAAATTATCAAAATATACCCATTTACCTATCTTTCTAATTTCTGTATAAAAATCTGCAATTCTTAATAAATTAAAGTAAATTTGATAAAAATTATCTTGAGTTATTTTATTACTTGTTGTTAATTTGGCATGTTTCAATCTCATCTCATCTAATTTAGTTTGATAATATATACACATCTTAATAACCATTTGAAAATATTCATGCCTATAAAAACTTTTAATTTGTTCTTGTTGATTTAAATTCAGATTATAAGGCATTTTCCCAAATTTCATTTCTTTAATTAATTCAAATTCATCAAATGTTTCTTGATAATTATCCATGAATTCCCAAACTTGTTTATTCTGTTCGAAATATAATTCTTTTGATGCATTGATTTTTTCATTTAATTCTTGTCTTGCATTAAGAATTAAACATTGTATTAATTTGAACATTTCTAAATGTTTTTTCATATTGGGTAATTCACATAAATTTTGTTTATTAGACCAATTCGAACCAATTCCAGATGTTGAATTATTATCTAAAACTTCTAAAGAATCCCATGATAATGGATTTAATGTACCTGTTAAATGGATCAGTTGGCTAATATTAAACTTATCCCCATTTTGAAGTAAATGACTCCTACGTAAAAAATGATCACTCAAATTAAATATAATCCCACTGATTATTAAAATCGGCTTTAAATCATAAACATCATTCTGGTAATCTAATTGACCAATTGACCTTTGAAGCTGTTTTAATTTCTTTTCTACATAATAATAATGTAAAAGTTTCGCCTCCAGAGATGTAATCGGTGGTCTGGGCCCATTCATCTTATCTGTTTTATAAAAGAAGAAAAAAAACAAGCGTGTATCGATTGATTCATTTAAGTTTCCGCAGATATAGAAAAAAAATCGTCGTTTCAAAAATGCTCAGCAGCAGATTTCCCGAGTGACCCGAACAAACCAAACAAACAAACAAACAAAGAGAAAAAAAAATAAAAAATTAATGTACTTACTTACTTATTTATTTACACAATTACAATCACTTTCTATTCTCGTTAACAAGCCATTTCCAAACAACATCCTTTTTAGGCCTTGTTGGTTGTGATATCTTTGAAGAAGCTGGGATCCCACGAAGTTTATCCATCATACCCTTCTTTTGTAAATCATCCCATTTATCTAAACCTTTAGAACTAACAATTGTCATCCTTTTAACATCATGAAGTTTACGGAACCACCAAAGAGAAACGGCACCACCAAGAATTGAACTCCCAATAATAACACTAACAAATGCAATATCAGATTCTTCTATATAATTTTTCAAATTCATACCATAAAAAGCAGGAACAATTGTAGCAACTGTAAAAGCTAAAGTCATTATAGCAATTCTTAATTCAAAAACCATTAGAGAATTTCTATTAGCATCAAGAATAATATTAACAATATCTTCAGTTGATTTAATATCATTCATCATTGTTTCAGCTCTTTGAACAAATTCATCACATTGTTTATAATAAGATTCAAGCATTAATTCTAAATCAGCAGTATCTTCAGAAGGTTTAGTTAAATGCATTCTTTCTAAATCATCATCATTATCTAATAATTCATCTAATACATCTCTAATAAGAGCAGATTTTTGATAAAAAACTGCCAATTTCTTAGATTCAACTAATAAAGATTTTAATTTCCCTCTATCAATTTCTGAATCTAATTCTTTAAGAATAGATTTAGCCATTGATAAATGTGCAGTTAATTCACTTTCTAAAACAGCCATAACATTAACTAAAACACATTCTAAAGATTTAAATTCATAAACTTGATTTAATGAAGTTGGCTTTGATTTTAATTTCGATTCTAAATCATACATGAAAACACCTAATTTTCTAATATCTTTACTATCATGTTCACCACCTTGTTTAACATCAAAAACGTAAACCCCATTAGATTTAATTAATGCTTTAATAAATAACATATTAACTAAAATTGAACCTTTTCTAACAGCGATAACAGGTGCAACATCAACATTAGATGGATCAATCTTCCTCAGATCTCTTGGGAATAAATTATTCGATTGTAAAAATGCCGATCGCGTGAATTTCTTTGATATTGAAGTAATAGTACCCGATGTGTCAAATGTAGTTGCAGAAATTGTCGATATTGGCGTTGTCATTGGTGGTAATTGACTCAAGTTTCGTCGTATTATCATGGGATATGAAAAATATAGTCGTTTATTAGTATAACGTAGCATGGTCATATTTACCATGTGTTGAAAAGCTGATGTGATTTGTGTGTAGGGGGGTATAAATGTATGCTTTTCAAAAGATGTTAATAGAATGTGGTTTTTATAAATGAAATATTTTTTTTTCAGTATAATTACAATGAATAGCTAAAGTGTGTAATATCAAAAAATCAGTTAAAAGTAGTATTCAGTAGTGATTCCATAGTTCTTCTTTTAATAAATAGAATAAGTATATTAAGAGCAATATACAATTGAAAAAAACAAAATGAAGATATAATAAGTAAATTGAATTGACATTATCTTTCATGAGCAAGTAAGTTTACATATACCATCTATTAAACCCACTTAATTCCTTTAAACTAATTATAAGATACATTTAAAGCCATATAAACACATTGATTGATCTTTTAGCATGATAGCTAGCTACCCACATTACATAGTCAGTGTATATAAATAATAAAAAAATGATTAACGTTATATGATGAACAAACACTTAGTGCAAGCGATTAATTGAAGAACTTTCTTGATGGTGAAGGACCAAACAATTCCAATCTAATGGAAGGTAAGGCGGTATCGGATAACAACTTTAATCTTTCATCTAAGGTATTGTTAACTGAGATTTTCCCGTTCCCTGAAACAATGATAACCCCACCAGCAACTGAATCTTCTAAAGGTTGAGATTCATCAATGGAAACTTCAACGTCAAAGCCAGCGTTTTCCTTGAAATTAGCAGCGGCCTTTTCCACAGCTTTTTGGGCAACAGAAACAGCGTCTGCCTTAACTCTGATAGAGACAATTGGTTCCATCAATGCATATAGCCCCTCTTCAATGAGCCCGGCAAGAAGATCTGTGTTCTTAGCAAGTGGTTTCAAGCTAGACTTGGCTTCGTCGAAAATGGATTCTAAAGCTTCCTCTCTGGAAGCTAAGAGTTTAAGACGGGTGTTGTTCTTAATAGTGGACTTGGTGATCTGTTGTGCAAGTGAGGCCTTGGAGAACTTGGCAGCATAGGCAGCATCAATGGCATTAAGTTCAGAACGCACCAATGAAGCCTTTTCGATTTGGTATTCCTCGTCGGCCTTGACACGGATCTCAGCGGCCTTTTCGTTGGCTTCCTTCTTAATAAACGTCTGCATCTTCACGAGCTCGCTCGCAACCTGTGTCTCACTTAGCGCTCTGGTTGATGACATCTTAATGGATAAAGAGTCAAAGTTGTCTTACTATCGATAAGTTTTAATTAAACAGAGCTTATATTCGCGACATTCATTGAAAATTATAATTTTTAATTCCAAGTCACGTGATGCCCTTAAAGCTTTTTTTTATTCCCTTTTATATAGAACCCTCCACAATTGAATGTCTAAAATCCGCGTTAATTCCAACCGGATTCAATTGCTTGCCAGTGGGATGCACTCTAAGCTATTTCCCCATATGTCTGTGGCAAAAAAATTGACGAAAAAACGCGACAAATCCGCTCAAAACCAACTCTTGGAGCTTTCACGGTTGCATTTAGAACATAACAGTCTGGCCGATAAGGAAACAAGTCGAGCGCCCGAAATTGATTTTACATTGCCTCCTTTAGTGGGTGAAAATATAGCACAGCATTTTCATGCCATTGGGAATTGGTCTCAGAACCCTTATTTACACTTAATCAATTCATTATTCGAATTAGGAAATTCCCCAGTTAAAATGCCTAATAATTGGCTTATGAAATCAGGTTGGTATAAATATCAAAATGGGGTTGACCCTGTTCCTGTTGAATACCCAGATTCTAATTCTTTGGTTTTTGATACTGAAGTTTTATATAAACTTTCACCATATCCAATTTTAGCAACTGCATTAGGACCTGATGCTTGGTATGGTTGGGTGTCACCTTATTTAACAGGTGAATCTTCAGCAAATGACCATTTGATACCTCTAGGACCTCATCATGATCATAAATTGATAGTTGGTCATAATGTAAGTTATGATCGTGCTAGAGTTAAAGAAGAATACTCATTGGACCAATCCAATAGTTTTTTCCTTGATACCATGTCTCTACATGTTGCCGTTTCTGGTATGTGTTCTCGTCAAAGGGGGGCTTGGATGAAATATAAGAAAAACCTTAATAAATCAAAAACTAAACCTATGGATTGCGATTCTAAAACTTTAACTGATTATAGAAATTTAGCAAGTAGTGATGCATTAAGGGATTTATTAGACAATGAAATTCTCGATCAAGAATCTGTTCTTAATACAAGTGAAACTGATTCAGATGAAGTTTCTGCTGCACTCAATGAAGACCCATGGTTGAAACATTCTTCCTTGAGTTCATTGGCTCATGTTGCCGAACTTCATTGTAATATAAAATTAGAAAAGGAAACAAGAGATTATTTTTCCTCTCTTGAACCACAAGAAATTCGTGATAACTTTAAATTATTAATGGATTATTGTGCCACTGATGTTTTAGCAACTTATCACGTTTTCTATAAAATTTGGCCTGAATATAAAACTGTTGTCCCTCATCCCGTTTCATTTTCTGCTCTTAAACATATCACACAATCATTTTTACCAACTACATCAAGATGGGAAAATTATATTAATAAATGTGAAGAAATGTATCAAGAATCTAAAATTCAAATTGAAACTAAATTACATGAAATTTGTAATGAAATTGTTAATTTACGTGATGATCCATCAAAACCATGGGAAAAGGACCCTTGGTTGTCACAATTAGATTGGGAAATAACACCAATTAAATATAAAAAATCAGGTGAAATGTATAAGAGACAAAAATTACCAGGATTCCCCAATTGGTATAAAAAAATAGCAGAATCAAATGGCAATTTGAATTTAACAACTAAAACTAGAATATCTGCTTTATTATTAAAATTAAGTTGGTTTGGTGAACCTATTATTTGGACTGAAACTTTTGGTTGGTGTTTTAAAACTGATAAGAAGAATTATGATGATTTTATTAAAAAAAGTTATGAACACATTGACATTGATAGTATCATGATAATTAAAGAGGACCCAGAATTGGTCTTAGATGATACCCAATCTAAGGTATTAGCTGAAACTGAGGTAAAAAACCCAAAAAAGACAAGGAAAAAAGCTGGTGATGCTGTGAAACCTAAGAAAAAATCGAAAACTAAAGCTGCTAAAAAGCCAATAACTACTACATTTGAAACTGATGATATAATTCTTGAAACACTCCGGAATATTTCAAAGGAAGGTAAAATACTTTTTAAAATTCCACATGAAAATGGCCCAGGTAATAGAGTTACATCATTAATGACAAAGCCATTTCAAAGATATTTCGAAAATGAAACGTTGTCATCATCAGAAGAAGTTGCAAAGGATGCCATTTCTCTAAGTGTACAAAATAGTTATTGGATTTCATCACGTGAACGTATTAGAAGTCAATTTGTTGTTTATCAAGATAACAAGGATTTAAATTTAAAATCATTTAAAGATAATGAATCCACAGATATTTGCAAAATTCCCCCACCTGAAAAGGATCAAATTGGTATAATCATCCCCCAAATCATTCCAATGGGTACTATTACACGTAGATCAGTTGAAAAAACTTGGTTAACAGCTTCAAATGCTAAGAAGAATAGATTAGGTTCAGAATTGAAATCTCTCATTAGAGCACCACCAGGTTATTGTTTCGTTGGTGCAGATGTTGATTCCGAAGAATTATGGATCGCTTCACTTATGGGTGATGCTGTTTTTGGGACCCATGGTGGTTCAGCTCTTGGTTGGATGACTTTAGAAGGTACTAAAAATGAAGGTACTGATTTACATTCTAAAACAGCTGCTATTTTAGGTATTAGTAGAAATGAAGCTAAAGTTTTCAATTATGGTAGAATTTATGGTGCTGGTAAAAAATACGCCACTACATTATTGAAAAAATTCAATCCTGAAATTGGTGATAAGGAAGCTGCAACAATTGCTAATAATTTATATTCTGCAACTAAAGGTATGCAAGGTTCAATTAATAAAATTAGAATTTGGTATGGTGGATCAGAAAGTGTTGTTTTTAATAGATTAGAACAAATTGCAGAACAAGATTATCCTAAAACCCCAGTTTTAGGTGCTGGGATTACCCAAGCTTTACAAAAAAGTAATCTCAATGCTAATTCATTTTTACCAAGTAGAATTAATTGGGCTATTCAATCATCAGGTGTTGATTATTTACATTTATTATTAATTTCAATGGAATTTTTATGCAAATATTATCAAATTGATGCTAGATTAGCTATTACAGTTCATGATGAAGTTAGATTTATTACCAAATGGGAAGATAGGTATAAATGTGCCTTAGCTTTACAAATAGCAAATTTATGGACTAGAGCAATGTTCTGTCATCAAGTTGGTATTGAAGATGTTCCTCAAAGTTGTGCATTCTTTTCAGCTGTTGATATTGATTGGGTATTAAGAAAGGAAGTTGATTTTGAATGTGTTACACCAAGTTCACCTGAAAAATTACCATCTGGTGAATCACTTGATATTAATCAATTATTAAAATTAGAAGATGTTAAAAAAATGTTGAATGTTAAACCAAATGAAGAATTTTGGAAACCTCAACCATATAAAAATGAAAATGGTGAATTAATTCAACCTGAAATTGAAGAAATTGAACTGAAACCCCCAATTGAATTATTAGACAAGGAATTAGATGCTAAAACTAAATGTCTTCTTGTTCAATTACAGATTTGTCAAGATGAAAAGGAATTTCAAACTTTGAAAAGTAAATTCTTTGAAGAAATGAGATTCAGTGAACGTAAAGCATTTGGTAAAAAGGTTAACAATGAAAATTTGGAGGAAGATGTACACACTAACGTTCAATTACAATTGAATAAATTACCTGAAGATATGGATGAAATTGTTAAGAATCAAGGTGTTACATTTGATGTTATCGATGAAGCATTAGCTGATAATAAAATGAAGAAAATGAAAAGGGGGTCTAAAAGAGTAGCTAAAACAACTACCCCATTAAATGAAGAAGAAGATTTCAACATTGACCAAATATTACTTCAAAATGTCATTGGTGGATCAAATGTTAAATTTTCGGATAATGTAATTTCTAAAAAATCTACTAAAAGTCCTAGAATTGTTAAACAATATTCAACTAAGACAAAATCATCTAATGGTTCATTTACGAAAGATGATTTCTTAGGCATTGACATGAACTTTCCTGAAAAAGATCACAGTTTTGAAACCATTGATGTAGAAGATAAACACGTTTCGCTTTCGTCCCATAATAATGGCATGCGTGAATTTTAAATAAAAAAACTTTACTAAATAGTGTATCTATAGATTTATAAACAAATAACAATAATATAATTGTTAAAAAAAAAAGAGAGAAAAGATAAGATAATCATCATGAGCATTTATATAATAATTACGTAATAATGCCCAGGAATTTATGATGGGAACTTTTTTTTTATTTTTCCCATTACTGTAAGATAAAACAAACTTTGCCGTTAAACGATTAAACTCTAATTGATATGTCAGCACATTTCGATTGGAATAAAATTCCAGGTATACATGTCGACACAGCAGATAATGTCGAGCATTTTTTTGGATCACAATTAAATCATTTACACCATGGTGGTGACAATCAACCACAAGCTTCTAATACCAACGTTCATAATAATAATAATAACAGCGGTGATAATCTCAGTTCATCCATGAACAAAATTATGACAACTTTGAATATGAGATCTGTTCAATATCATACCAGTATGGATAATATTAATCAAAAATCCCCACCAACGAACTTAAATAATAATTCATCACCTAGTCAAACTTTACATACTACGGACATGGGTAAAATGCATGCTTCAAGTACCGACACTATTATTTCCAATGATGAATCGAGTGTTATGTTGTCCTTAGCAAGAGACGAATTATCACCTCAAGAATCAAAGACTTATTATAGTTGGTATCAAACAATAAGAAGAAGAAAAGCAAGATTTGCCAATAGAAACATTTCAATTGAAGATGTAATGAAATTCTTAGGTAACTTTGGTATTCCTGATGCAACTAAAAAGAGAATGAAGGTTTTATTCGGTAAACGAGCCGATGCATTAAATATGTCGCAATTCTTTGCATTGATGAGATTAATTGCACACACGATGAATGGTGAACCATTGAAAAAATCATTAATTAAAATCCCAGTTAAAGTCCCAAGACCTATTCCTATTCTTAATAGAGGTCATAAGAAAATTAAAAATACAATTTCTAAAGGTATTCAAAAATACACTGCTAATGAAAAGCATAAGTTTGATATAAACTCATTTACTGAAATGCTTTTAACAGGTAATACACCATCGAATTCTCAATCTCCTGTTCCTACTAGTGATGATGTATCTGAAGCTAATGAGTTAAATGCTGAAATTAGAAGGGTTAAATTTTCAGAAGTTGTTACCTTTTCACCTCCTCCAATGACAGAAGAAGAATACGCTGCTATGCTTGAATCACATAAACTATCTGATGAAAATGCAGATGCATCAGGGAATAGTTTGAAAAAGGTTTCGACATCTGATGTAATTGATTATTCCCTACCAATGGATCAACTTTTAGAAAAACTGAAATTACAACAACAGCAACCTCAGCCTCAAATTCAAGTTCAACCTCCTCAAAATGATACCCCAGAGGAACCGTTACAACCTGGTGAAAATGAGGAAGAAATTTTGAAGGATGTCAAAATTGATTCTTTTCAAAATGTTACACATATGGACCCAAATACAGGTGCAATCCCTCAACCATTAAAGCCTAATTTAACAGGTAGTGCATCTAAATCTATGAAGGAACACTTCATGCAACAGTTTGATCAAACCTTTAGCTTCGACAATTACGCCATGGGATCGGCTGCTACACCTGGGAATGTAAGTTCATTGGCTGCATCTGTCACTTCTCCACCAGTTAGTCAGTCGTTACAACAGCCACAGCAACAGCAAAATTCACAATTACAACAAATGCAAATGCAAATGCAACCTCAAATGCAACCTGGCTTGGTTACTGCTGACTCAATGAGTAATATATTTACTCTTACGCCATCTAGTCAACCACAAAAAGGACAGCAAATGGATTATTTTAGTATGATGAGTAATCAACAACAGCCGTCGACATTTTTACAACATTCTTCTTCTATGGAAGCGTTATATTCCAGGCCAAATAATTCATCATTACCGACAGAAAATTCCTGGGGAGGGTCTAATAATAGAGTATCATCACCATCTTCATTTAATCCGCCGATTAGTAGGACACAGTCATCGCACACTGCAACGAATAACGGCCCACCACTTCCGCCTCCACCTCCAAGATCCAGAAAATCTTCTAGGGCCACACAATTTTCTCCTCCTCCACAACAAAACGTTAGTGAAAATGGCCAGCCAGTGTTACCACCTAAGCCAATGTTGAACTCACATCAAAGAGAACGGTATATTTCATCGATGACACCTTCTCAGCAGCCTTTACCCCAGCAATACATGAATTCCATGCAGCAGCAGCAGCAGCAGCAGCAGAACCAACAACAACAATACATGAACGCTATGCAGCAGCAACAACAACAGTATTACTTTCAACAACAGCAACAGCAACAGCAACAACAACAACAACAACAACAGCAACAACCTTCTTGGCCACTTCAACAGAATCAAAATACATCATGGCCTGGGACACCATGGTAGAACATTTATAAACTATAGAAAACTATGTATAATTTAAGGATACTTTAAAACACAAAATAACATCACTCACTTTGCTGAGCATTTTCGATAAAAGGATAATTCCATTAAAAAAAAGTGTTGATTCAAATTTGTAACGTGTATCTCTTTAAAAACGACCACAAATTCGTCAATGCCCATTCTGGAGTCGATTGACGCGTTGGCGTTTGTTTTGCAAGAGTGCACATTTATTATGTCTGCGCTGCGGAGAGTCAGCCAGACTTCGTCGGGGCCTTTTACTTCACTATTGATTAACCAGTTGTTGAAAGACTCTGCCGACGATTATTACCCAAAGAACGCGTCCGATCTTAGACAAAGTGCTGAAGACCATTTTCTCAGCGGATTTGTCGAGCTTAGGATGCTTTTGATGGACCTCAATACTATCGAAGACGTGGACGTTATTACCTTGTTGCAGCCCTATTTAGTCGTCATCAAATCCAAGACAACTTCGTGTTCTGTGATGGACACTATCGTCACTTCACTTGGGAAGCTTGTCAAATATGGGATTGTTAACAAGGACCAAACCAATATTGGCCCGCTTTTATCTCAAATTGTCGCCTCATTATGTCATTGTAAGTTTAAGGGTGAGGATGAAACCCATGACAGCATCCTCGTTATCAAGATTATCAACTTACTTGAATCCATTACTGTAAGTTCATTGGGTGAAATCCTGACCGATGATTCCATGTATGAAATATTGTCCACTTGCTTTTCCTTAGCCATAAATTCTAGAAGAAAGGAATTGTTGACCAATTCAGTAGAATCATCATTGTTGTCGATTACTTCAATTGCATTTTCCAAATTGAAACATTTAGAATTTAAGCCAGATGTTGACCACAATGTCAAAAACTCACAACCTGAATTTATTTCTGATTCATTGCCAACTGATACAATTGGTGGGTCTGTTAGCACACCAGCCCCTGAACCTGTTGATTATGATGGTCAATCTGAATCGGGTGCGGAAAATGAAAAGGAAGCTGTTGAACAACTTGTTGAACAATCTTTTCCTTCTGAAACTATAGATACTGCTATTACCGGTGTTGATATTTCCATCGATTCTGATACCACTCCATTTGGTGTTAAATGCTTAAGTCAATTCTTAAATCATACTGTTGACATTTTATCTCCAGAAGGTAAATATAAACACACTGAAGGTGCTAGATTGTTGGCATTGCAGATAATGATTACAATTGTTGAAGTTTCAGGCGCCTATTTGGTTGACCATCCTCAATTATTTTCTTTAATTTCAGACGATTGTTGTCACCATATGGTTAGATCAATTCAAAATATTGAATCCCCAGTTATTACAACATATGCGTTGAAGTTGTTCTTATATTTTGCTCTCAATATGCCTCATGATTTAAAGATTCAATTAGAATTGATTTTTACAACTTTGTTAGAATCTGTCATTTCAAACACTGATTTACTTGAAAAGGAATTGGATGATGATGCAAATATCGTATTTAACAATGATAAGAGACAGTTGTTGCAATTCCCTCAATTAAGTGAAGAACAAATGGAAGATTTAAGGAATAAATATGACAGTGGTAAATCACCATATTTAAAGGAATTATTCATTGAAACTATTAGTGTTTTATGGTATAGATCACCATACTTTTTCATCAATTTATTCCAAGCCTATGATTGTGATTTTGATAGATCAGATTTAACAACTTATCTTCTGCAAGTTTTATGCCGATTATCTGCTTCCAATTCATCTCTCTTCATTTCACCTAACATTACTCCTCTTTGTATGGATGGTGTTTTGTCATTTATCAATGGTATGTATGAAAGAGTAAGAGTTGCCAAAGCTGATAATATTACATTTGTTGCAGGTCCGAATTCATTGATTGAACAATATAACAAAAAGTCTGATTTCATTGAATGTATTAAGAAATGGAATGAAAAACCAAAATTAGGTATTCAAGCTTTGTTTGAAAAAGATTTCATCAAGGATGTTAATGATAATGGTGAAATTGCTGAATTTTTATTCAACAATTCTGGTAGATTGGATAAAAAACAATTGGGTGAATTATTTGGTAAATCAACTAGTACTGAATTGTTTGATAAATTTATTCATTTATTAGATTTTAAAAATTTAAGACCTGATGAAGCTTTAAGATTAATGTTGAACTACTTCAGATTGCCTGGTGAGGCTCAACAGATTGATAGGATTGTTGAAGTCTTCAATAATAGATACGTCGAATGTCAAGATCCAGATTCTAATGCTGAAGAAGAAGGTGAAGAAGAAAAGGTTTTGCCAGATGTTGATTTAATGTATGTTCTTTCATTTTCTCTTATCATGTTGAATACTGATTTACATAATCCAAATGTTAAAAAACCAATGAGTTTAGAAGATTATCAAAGAAACTTAAGAGGTTGTTATAAAGGTAAAGATTTCCCTGTTTGGTATACAACTAAGATGTACAATAGTATCAAAGATAAGGAAATCATTATGCCAGAAGAGCATAAGGGGACATCCAAATGGTTTGAAACTGTTTGGCATTCATTAGTGGCAGAACAAGAAAGTAAATCATTAAATGATAAAACACATGATCTATTCATTAGTGACAATGGTCACGATTTACAAAATTTATTGCAGTTCGATAAAGTTTTATTTGAAAAGCATTTTAAGAAATTGATTACATCGTTAGTTAGAATGTTCAATGAGGCGTCTAATGATAGTATTATAAACAAGATTATTTCAACTATTGAAAAACTTTCTGCAATTGCAATTTATTTTGAGTTGGATGAAAATGTTAAAGATTTAATTGAAATTATCTCTCAACTGTCATCGATTACATTATTTAATAAAATTAACCATTCAACAGATGATAGAGATAGTTTACCTCTTGTTGAACTAACAGTGGGTGATGGTAAACCTGTTTATGCAAGTGATCTTTCAATTATGGTGGGTAGAGATTATAGAACTCAATTATGTGTGATTGTTTTATTCCGTATCTTGAAGAGATCATCTTATCATGTGTCAAAGGCATGGATTCATGTTATTAGAATCATTCTTAAATTTTTTGAATATGGTTTAATTGATCCTAATTTATTTGATGAATTCCAAAAGAAGTTGAACTATGAACCTTTGAAGAAACCTGTTGGTGAATTCCAAATTACAAAGGCTAATGGATCAAAGGAAAATGGGATTTTCTCCACTTTTTCATCTTATTTGAAGGGTTTATCGGATGATTCACATGAGCCTACTGCATATGACATTGAACAAACTAATAATGCCATTGAATTTGTTGAAAGTATCGGTATTGATTCTTTGCTAAAGCAAGTCACTAAGTCAAACAATGAAAACTTGAACAAGATGGTTCAAATTTTAATAGCATTGTTGCCAAAGAAGAGTAAAATTACTAAGAGATTTTACAATGAAGAAACACTATTTTTATTAGAGGTTATGACATGCTATCTTTTAATTACAAAGAATAGTAAATTGATTACTGATGTCATGGTTAAATGTGATGAGATCATCAATAATAATGAAGAAAAGGATTTGAAAATGTCTTCTGTTACAAGAGTTCTTTCATACAAGTTATTATTATTACAAGTCACACCAGTTGAAAGTGTCAATGATTTAAATGAAACTTTAAATAGATTGTTTGATTTAGCTACTAAATCAAAGGATTCTTTCATTGCACATGGTCAATGTATCCTTTACCCATTACAACAATTAGCATTGATTTCCGAATCATGGTGTCAACTGGTTATTATTAACATTCCTCATTTTTGGAATATTTTAAGAGTTTTTGCTTCATCTTCTTTAATGACTAAGTCGGTTTTTTCATTTATTCAAAATATCATTTTGAACCATCCGAATTTAATAAATATGAAAAACTATATGGATATTTTAGGTTTATTAGATGAAATTTCAGCTTCTGGTGCATTAGGTGCTCAATGGGAACATGAAATTGATAAGCATTTGGCTGATGGGTTAAATGTTGATAACATTGTTAACCCTTTCAAAGAAATTGTTGATACAGGTATTGAAAGTGTTACATTAACTAGTCAATTAAGTGATGTTATTAATGGAGAAAATTTCAAGAATGATGTTACAGGGGATTCTGTTTCATCTTGGTATCCATTGATTGAAGCATTATCACATCAATGTTATAATCCATGTCGTGAAGTTAGAGCACATGCAGTTTCCACTTTAACTAATACTTTAATTAACAATAAAAATTTACCATTGGATGAATTATCAAAAGATAGAATTATTGAAGGTAACTTCAGATTAATTTTGGAATTATTAAAGCCAGAGATTGGTTCAACTGATATCAAAGGTATGATTAAAACTCAAAAAGATATCTTGAATATCATTAGCAAATTAATTTTAACTTATGACTTGGAAAATATTGATAAATGGGTTGAAAAGTTATTTGCTATTTCAAGCCAAATGCTTGAAAATATCCATTCTAATTTCTCCAAATCATCAAATGAAGTTGACGTTGAGATTACTGAAATTCTTAGAAATGTCCTGCTTCTGAAAAAGGATAGTTTACAACTAGATAAATTGAAGGGATATAAAATGGAGACGATTCTCAAGTCATTAATTGACCAAGTGATTAATGACAGTGTATAGTTTTGGGTAAATATTATCTATAATATATTAATTAAGTTTTACTGGTGATTATAATCCTAAATCTGGCATATCCGATAATCATAACAAATAGAGCGGATAAGTATTAAAAATATTTTGAGATAACAAAATTATGTGCGGTGTATAAGGAATTCGCACCCGCATTCAATAAAATATTATGTATTAAATTTGTATTTGTATACAACATGCGATTTTTTTCATTAAGTTCAGTTCATACATGGCTAATATCGTTGTCATTGGTGCTGGTGTCACTGGTTTGACCGTTGCGCATGAGTTGTTGAAATCAGACCCTAAAAATAAAGTCACTGTACTTTCAAAGAATTTTCCAACTGATTTCAAGATCGACAAGTTGTACACTTCACCAATTGCAGGTGCAAACTGGGAATCATTTGCCACAGATGAAGAGGTTGAAGTCCAAGAGATTGATGAAGTTGGTTATTATAAGTTCAACGAACTTGCCAAGACTAGACCTGAAGCAGGTGTTACATGCCGTTTAAACAGAGTCTTAGTTACCATTGACAAATTTAGAAACATTGAAAAAGGGGTTAAGCATTTCCCCTGGTTCAAGAACATTGATTGTAAGTTCAGAGAATTGAGTGCTGATGAGTTCAACACTGAAAAATTTGCATATGGTTATGAATTTGATAGTATTGTTATTAGAACCACTTATTATTTGACTTTCTTAATCAACGAAATGTGGAAAATGGCCGGTACCGTTGCTAGTGCTAACAAATTCTCTGGAATTCCAGGTGAAAATGGGTTTCATGGTTCAAGATTTAACTTGAGGAGATGCTCAGTCAAATCTATTAAGGAAGCTTTTGATTTACACGCTGAAGGTAAAGCCGATATGGTTTTTAACTGTTCAGGTTTGGCTGTTAAGGACTTAGAAGATATTGAACCTGTTGAAAAGGAGAAGATGTTTCCAGTTCGTGGTGTTGTCTTTGTTCTTGAAAATAACACTGGTTTAAATCGTATTACCGTTGTTGAAACTGGTAAAGATGAACCATCTGATGAAGCCTTGTACATCATGCCAAGAAGGGAAGGTGAATTGATTCTTGGTGGTTGTTTCCAAAAGGGGAATTACTCTACCACTGTTGAACCTGAATTAAGAGAAAGAATATTATCAAGAGCTCAAAAGTACTTACCTGAATATGATTGGTCAAACATGAAGATTGTTAGAGAACAAGTCGGCTTTAGACCATTCAGAAATGGCGGTTACAGAATTGAAAGACAAGGTAAGGTTGTTCACTGCTACGGTATGGGTGGTGCAGGTTATCAATCATCTTGGGGTTCTGCTAAAATGGCTTTGAAGCTTGCTGGTGAGCTTAAGGGTCGTCAATACAAAATTTAGTTACATATTTATATTTTTTATATCATTAAACATTACATTTCTCTTCTTTATCAATATTCGATTCATTTAATTTAAATGAAATATACTGAGCAATTTTTCAAAACAAAATTAAAAAATAAAACCGACCAGGGAGAGGATTGAACTCTCGATCTTGCGATTAACAGTCGCACGCCTTAACCAGCTTGGCCACCCAGTCAATTTCTAATTAAAAAAATTTTGGTTTATATATACTCTCTTAAAAAAGTTAACAAAGGTCAAATTTGTTAAAATGCCAAATTTTTGTTGCTAAAAAACAATTTTAAAACAAGCCAATATCTGTGTTATAACTAGTCTACAAAATACCAATATTGCCCTTGTGTAGTTGTGTAGTTAACGTTAGCTTAGATTTATAATTCTAATCCATTATTATATATATATAAAAAAAAAGAATTCAAAAAGGAATTCTCTATTCATATTGTTTTTGTGTAGTTTACTTATCTCTGTGTTGATGATATAGAATTACATTATTATTGTTAAAACCCCGTCAAATATACTTATTCAAATAATACAATATTTTTGAAACTCTATAAACTAGAAAATACTAATTAAATATACATTTTAAACGCTAATTTGAGTATTAGCTCTTGTCATACTTCTTTTTGGTCTTCTTGGATCATCAGAAACAGTGAATAAATTAGACCCAACAAACTTCAACACTCTTTCACCTGTCTTCTTCCAGCCTGACTTGTTACTCACTCTAGAACCCATTGTATTTGCAGTCTGTGATCTTCTTAACAGCACTTCAGCTTGTTCTTCATCATACTCATTCATCTTTTTCTTACTCAATAAAATAGCTCTATCAAGAGCATTTGGTAAACCTCTATGCCTTCCTCTAATCAAGGTTGCGATGACAACTAATTTTGATAAAACTGTGAAGCTACCACACAATGAAAAATTCTTCCCACGAAAACCCATACTTAATCCAACTGTACCATATGCACTAGTTAATTCAAACATAACATCAAATATAGAAAATTCATTCCTTTTAATTTTACCATTTTCACAAATGCAAACAATGAAAATAGCCAAAAACAAAAACCACAGATCAAAAGATAATTGTCTACGAATATGTGATCCGATATAACTTAATTTTCTCTTTTCTTTTTCCGCATCATTACCTTCTTCTTCTTCTTCATCATCATCTCCATAAATACCAAGTGATTGCTCTTCATAAACGTTCGTTCTTCTAATAGACATAGCAACTGGCAAGACAGAAATATACATCATAATCATATATGAAATTTTAATAGCAGGGTTTAAATCATTCAAATCAACAATAGAAAGCCCCGCAGTTCTAGTAGAGAATGATTGGAATAAACCATCAACAACTCTATAACCCTTTGGAATTCCAACTAATGCTTCTGAATGGAAATCTAAAATTAAGAATAAGAACCAATCGATTAAATTCAAAACTAAGAGAACTGTAAATAACCACCAAGTTGGACCTGAAGGAAACAACAATGTAAAACAACGACGTGGATGTAATAATAAGAATGTCAAAGAATCCCTAAAAATGGTCAAAGGCCTTGAAAATTTATGTAAAATCCAAATGAGTAATCTAAGGAAAATTGGGAAACCGGTATTACCAATAACAATAAGAAATGATGAAACTATGGCAATATATGCATTCTGTTGAAAAGAAATCATTGAATTTGGTGTTAAAGTATATCCTAAATTATTAAAAACACTTTGTGGTGTGAAGAATCCCCACCACGTTGGTGAAATACCAAATCCTCTAACAATTTCTTTATAATTTTGTTTTGTTTCAATGAAAGGTAAGAAGAAAATAATTGCAATTAAATGAATACCAAAATAACAAAAAATCAAAATCCAACTTAACAATTTCATAGCTTGGTATTCAACACCACCTAATTCTCTTTTTTGGTCTTCTGACAATGTAACAAAATTACTATTTCTACCAACAGTCGGAGTCCAAGAAAGATAATTAGAATGCTGTAATTTATTAGCATATTCCGAAATTAATTCTTCATCACTATCGGGTTGATGACCAGTTAGCGTTCTTGCAAAAAAACTAGCTCTACGCTTCCCCTTATGCAAAACATGTTCAAAATTAGAGGTAATTTTGTTCAACGTTGGGGCAGCTTTGAAATAATCATTATCATTATCATCATCATCATCATCATCACTGTATATAGAATTTAAAGGATCAGCATCTGAATTATTAAATTCATCACCATCATCATGCTGGTCATCAAAACCGTCCAACTGTGGATACCTCAAAAATGGATAATGTTGAAGATTAGAATGCTTCTTTTTTTCTGCTTCCTTCTTCTTTTGTTTCTTCAGCATCTTCCTTTTAGCCTTTAACAATTGTTTTCTTTTATTGTAACCAGGGACCTTGGTTTCTCTTTCAACATCTAATGGACCTTTAATTTTCAAAGCTGGGCCAGATTCTGGATCTTCTTTAATCGCATCTGGTTGTTGCTGTAAAGAGATGGACATAAAAACATCACTTGGATTAACACTCCTCCTTCTCCTGTTTCTATGATAAATATTATTATTCTGCAATAAAGAAGAAGGTTTCATTTTTGAAGGCCTTGGTAAATCGGCAAATTTAATGTGGGATTGCTCAAGTATTTGAGGTTCTTCAATACGAGGCAGGCATTCATCATCATCATCATCATCATCATCATCATCACTTGGCTCTGAAGAATGCACCACAGGTAGCACCGATTCAGATGGAGACACACGAGATGAGTTAGCGATACGACTTCTAAAAGGCCCTCCCCCATCTTCCTCATCTTCCTCATCATCTTCCTCATCATCATCATCATCATCATCAGAATTCAAAACACTGTATACAGGCTTATGATTAGAAGCACCAGAATTTGTCAAATGAGGAAGATCAACCTCAGAATCTACATCATGATTATTTTCATCATTTTGATCTTCATCGTCATCATGCACAGATATCAGTGGGTTTTTATTAGGTATGAATGGTCTAGGATTATTAGGGTTTTGATTGAATCTATCAGAAATCCATTCAGAACCATTCAGTCTACCATTTTCACTTAAATTACCCATAGTTTCAGTACGTAATCTGGCTAAAGTGATTGTTCTTCTATTTTTGAATTGTTGAACTGATCTTTCTTTTATATCATCAAAAACTTTCTCATACCAAAACAATCTTAAAAACACCAATGAACCATGGACAAATATGGGTGTTGTAAACATAGCAATGACATAAATAGTGATCTGTTGATAAAGTTTAATATCATTAACATCAACCGTATTTAACCCTCCTTGAGTAGTAGCACCAGCGGCAAAAAATAAGGCATCAATATAAGGCATATTTCTTTCTCCATACATAACAATTGAACCTAATATGACCCATGTGATTATATAAACATAATGTGCAACAAGAAAATTTGGAATTAATTTCTTCAGAATTGGACCTAGGGTATCTTCGATTTTATAAATGACCTTCCGAATACGATAACCAACTGTTCTCTTTATAACCAGTCCTCCTGATTCAAACAATGTCCCACTAGTCTCTAAGAAAGATTTCCTCCTTGGATTTCGAAAATTAAGCCTGGAAGAACCTGGCTGCGGTTGGTAAATAGGTGGAGAAGAAAGGTCATCCATTTCCAACAGAGCATCCACGTTTAATTCAGCGGGTTCTGCGATTGACATGTTTGCAGAAGCGCTTGCTGTCAGATTATGGACACTAGCTATCTCTGATGAATGTGTATATAAATTGCAATCATGAATTTTCAAAATTTTTCAGCCGTGAAAATTGCTTATTTATGTAATTAGAATGAAAAGAATAACAATTTGTTAAAACTTGATCCATATTTTTACAATCTATTAATATTATTAACATATAACACACATATAAATATACATTTTTTAACCGATTAATTATCTTTCATAAACACTTCAAAAGCGGTTATTATTAGACCAAGAAAAAAAAAACAGTAGATGCTCAGCATCACCTACTTTTACCCATTATAATATGTCCTAAATCAAGGTCTTCATCATCTTCATCACCAGTGTTATTATCAGCACCGGAGCTTCTATTCCTAGTATTGTAAAATTCACTGTTACCTCCAATATGATGACGATGCCTTTTAGAGGGGGAGGAAGATGGAGAATCCGTTTCACCATTACCATTTATATACCCAACCAATTTCCTTTTATTATTATTATTACCTTTACTTGTAATTTCACCATCATCGCTTGACTCTTCTGCTTGACTTTGGTTACCTGTTAAATCATAACTTGCATCAACTGGATCAGATGACATGATATCATCTAAGTCATCATGGGTATAATTTGTTCTAACTGTATTGACATTTGAAGGATTTTCAGTTATTGGTTGAGTAGTAACCGTATCAGGAGCCACAGAACTTACAGTGTTTGACCCATTGGCAGCAGCTGTGGCTGCACTTTGATATTCATCAAAATTCATACCTAAATTTCTTAATAAATCATCAGCAGAAACAAGTGGTGTTAAGACATTTGGTAAATTATTAATATCATCAACTTCGTCCTCGTCCTCGTCCTCCTCATTATTATTCTGTCTATTAGTGCCTTTTTGAGCTTTAGAAATAACATTGAATTGCCTTCTTTTATTTGAATAGTTATCTAAAGAAGCTCTTTGACAAATGGCACAATCAGTAACTACTTTTCTAGCAGTTGTTTTAACTTTATTCCAATGATATTTTTGAGTAATTAAAGTAGTGGTTCTATTAATACCACTATGACCATCTTCATGTAATTTTCTAGCTATCCTAAATTGATCATTGACATTTCCAATAACTTCTTTTCCTTTTAAAAATAATTTACCATCTTGGACTCTATATGAATAAGAAAGTGATCTTAATCTACCCTTATCCTCCCTTGAAAAATTATTAGGGTATGTACCACTAATTAAATAATTCAATATTTGATCGAATTTTGAAATAGTTTGATCTTCATTTATAACTTCTAAAGATCTTGAATAATTAAAAGAATCAATTAAACTATCATTAGTTGATCTTAAAATTGCACATTCTTTTATCCTTCCTAATTTAGCAAATCCACATTTACTTAAAACTTTTTTAGCACCAATATTTGTATCGAATATCATTTCAATAATACAATTGTTATAACCTAACATTGGAGCCCATCTGATAAAACATTCACAAAGAAAAAATCCAATACCTCTCTTTCTAATACCGGCATTAACAATCATATTCATTGTACAAACTTGTGTTAATCTACCTGGGTAATTGGACTTAATAAAGAAAGACCCTAAACATTTCTTAGACCAATCATCACAAGTTAATTTAGTATCAAAATCATCAGAATCTCCCATTAACATAACCCCAACGAATTGTCCAAACCAATAAGCTTTAAATTCATCTAATGTTAACGGTTCAAAAAATGGCTGTGTGTCACCTCTGTTTACTTCATCATTGTACTCTTGGAATAAAAACTGTAATAATGGATCAGGAATTTGATTCACATCAATTATAGGATAAATAGTGGCAGCAGTGGCCAAATCTTCGATATGGATCATCATCCTTTCTATTTTATACTGCTGTGAATAGTGTGGAGTAAAATGTGTCTTCGAAAAGGGGACATTTTGAAACCCACCCATGGTATATATATATATATTTATATTTTTGTGTGAAAAGATGCACTTGTATTTACAATATAATAATAATTCAACTAGCAAAAAATCTTACATAATTTTTTTTTTTTTCTAAATGATCTGTGGTATCAGAGAGATGACATGAGGTTTGGTTTGATTCCATATCCTTGATCATTTAGATTGCTTACCCCAACCACATTTCAGAGGCCTTCCATTAATTATAAACCCCATCAATTGGACAATTGCCAATGTAGCCCTTTCATGTGAATCATAAGTGACAAATGCACAACCCTTGTCGGCCAGCAACTTAAAGTTGACAATGTACCCAAAGTTCTGTAAGAGTGGGATCAAATCGTTCTGGGTGGTGAAATGGGCTAAATTACCCAAATATACAACAGTCATAGATGGAGGTGTTTGTCTTAAAATCATTTCATAAGTTTGTGGTGATCTATTGAAAGCCAACTGCTGCTGTTGAACTTGTTGTTGTTGTTGTTGTTGTTGTTGAATTTGTTGTTGAAGAGGATCCATGACTTGGTTCATCAGCAAAGGTGTAAGAATTCCCTGTGAGAGATTTTGTTGAATAGAATTAACATTAGCAGTGAATGGTTGGTAAATAAATCCAGCCTCATTCTGAGAATTAATTATATTACCACTACCACGGTTATTATTATTATTATTATTATTATTATTATTATTTTGCTGTTGTTGCTTATGAGAAGCCCAATTCAGTCTAATTTGTCTATCCCCCAATTGAATACCATTCATATTATCTAAGGCATCCTGAGCATCTGTTTTATCTTTAAAATTAACAAATCCATAACCTCTAGATCTACCAGATTTCATATCCCACATGACATTAGCTTGAATGAAAGAGGGGTATTTAGAAAAACATTGTTTTAAAGCTTCATCATTAATTTCCAGTGATAAATCCCCAATGAACAAATTAAAAGTTTCCTGTGAATCATTCAATTGTTGAGTTTGGAAAGCCCAAGAAACTTTTAAAGGCCATTGTTCTAAACTTTCACCTGAGAGTTTATCGAACATAATTTTAGCATCTTGTTCAGTTTCATATTCAACGAATGAATAATTAAACCCAATTTTATTCTTATCGTGGAAAATCTTCATAGATTTATAATTAACCAATGGTTGGAAAAGAGAATTTAAGTCATCTTCAGATACCCCTGAAGCTATATTCCCGATGTATAAAATGGTTTTGGAAAGTTCCCTACCACCATCCACGTGTGCGGGGACAAGTGGTGTGTCATTTTGAATCTCATTTTCATCGTTGCCGAGAATCGGATCTAATTGAGAGCTCTGTGGGGAAAGTGCCAATTGTGGCGGTTGTTGCGGCTGAATTGTCGTCATTTTCAGATTATGGACTTGGGAGAAGATTTACGTGTGTATATTCCTTAAATCAGGGACAATGAGACTTCTTAACCCAGTGATCTTCACAATCAATTGATAAAAAAGGAGTCAGCAAAAAGTTTGCCACCATTTTTTAAACATTTGATACCTTAAGATTGACATTATTTCAAGATGGTAAAACAATTCTTCATAATTGGTATCCATCGTTTACCATCGTTGATAAAGACATTTATATAAATAAATATAGTAATTGAGTTGTTATGGACACGCTTTTGAATAATACACCAATCGTAACTAAATATACATTTTTTTTTAAAAAATCTCATATAAACATAATAACATTATCTTTTTCCAAAGTAATGTACTCAATCGTACTTTAAATGTTTCCAACTGTAATATGATACAATTGAGTAAAACCAAAAGTACAAAATCATTACACTTTTATAACCTCCACTTTATATGACCAACTTTTTTTTTTTTGAGTATTAGTAACTCTGAATCAACCTTTAGTTAATTTAAAGGATGCTCCATACATCAAATCCAGAACCAGAATCTGCCATTGATAGGTCGATTCCCGATTTTCCTGCTGCTACGCCGATTGATGAGGACAACTATTTTCGTTTCCACCAACCACCAGCTTATTTATCAACCATTTCTAGAAATGTTGCCACATTCATTGATTATCACCATTGTAATAACCCAAAGAGAAAAATCGTTCTGGTAACATCTGGTGGGACAACTGTCCCATTGGAAAATAATACGGTTCGTTTTATTGATAATTTCTCAGCTGGTACTAGAGGTGCAACATCAGCTGAATATTTCTTAGAACATGGATATGCGGTTATTTTCCTTCATAGAGAATTCTCACTTTTACCTTATTCTAGACATTATTCACATACAACGAATTGTTTCTTAGATTATATGAAACAAAGTGATGATGGATCAAAAGTTGAAATTAATGATCAATTTCAAAATGAAATGTTACAAGTTTTGAAAAAATATAATAATGCTAAGGCTAATAATATGTTATTATTAGTCCCATTTACTACAGTCCATCAATATCTCTTTACATTGAAATTGATTGCACAAGAATTATCAGTTATTGGATCAAATGCACTTTTTTATTTAGCAGCAGCAGTTTCTGATTTTTTCTTACCAAGTTCACGTATACCAGAGCATAAAATTCAAAGTCAAGAATCAGGTGGGAAATTAATGGTTGATTTAGAACCAGTTCCAAAATTTTTAAGAAGATTAGTTGATTCTTGGGCACCAATTGCCATGATTGTAAGTTTTAAATTAGAAACTGATAATTCAATTTTAATTAAAAAGGCTAAAACTGCATTAGAAAGATACAATCATCAATTAGTTATTGGGAATTTATTACAAACTAGGAAACATGAAGTTGTATTTGTTGAACAAACGAAAAATGAATGGATTAGATTAACAAATGAACAAATAGATTCAAATTTAGATATTGAAAGTTTAATCATACCAAAAGTTATAAAATTACACAATGATTGGTCTAAATCTTTACATAAATGATATCCCAATCCCCCATTGTATACCATGTTTATAATTATCACCTTCAGTTATCATTATAGGTATAACCCAATTTAATTCAAATCTTGCCATTGGATGAGCATAAATTAAACCAACACCAGTACTTAAACTATAATCTTTTAATCTTAAACTTAAATCTTGCCAAGATTCACCATTTTTAAAATTTGTTAATTTACCACCAGTTGTAAAACAATGAAATTTAAACCCTGAATCTTTTGGTAAATATGGTAAACGAGAAATCAATGATAAATTAAAAGAATAAAAAAGATCACCTCCAATAGATAATCCCATATCTTTAGGACCTAATCCAGAAACTAAAAACCCTCTAACATCATTCGCACCACCCATTTGAAATTTATCCATTGGATGAATTTGATTATTTTGAGATAATGGTTTTATCATACCAGATTTCCAAGTCATATTTAAAATTAATGGATCAAGATCAATTGCCTTTGAAACTTCCAAATTAGATTTAATAAATTGATTATTTGGGATTAACCCCAATTCAAGTGAATGTTTGAAAATTTTCCCCGATGATGGCATTGTTAAAGAATTTCTAGAATCAAATGTCATTGTATGCGTTAAACTTGATTTAAATGAAGACCCTGCATTAAAAAGAAAATAATCATTAATTATTGAATTATTTCTATAAGAATTAAAAGGTGTTGCAATATGAATACCTCTAATTAAATTTTCTAAGGAAAATTCATGATTGAATTTCCCCTCATTTTGTAAATGGGTAGTAGCAAACTTTAATGTAAAACCTTTAATTAATTGTTCATGGAATGTTGTATAATCAATGAATTTACTTGAATGATAACCGATAAAATCAAATTTATAATTAGGAGAATTCCAAAATGGGGTTGAATATGACATGATATATTGTGATCTATTTGATTTACCTATTTCATTAGAGGCTAAAGTAGTATCTAAATTAATCATTTCACCACCACCAAATATATTTTTCCATTGGAATGTTATATAACCATCACCTTCACCATTACCAACATTTGTACCAATTTTCATAAAAAATTTCTTTATTGGGTCTATTTGTACATTAGCCACTAATTCTAAAGTATCACTAGGAGCATTGGTCATTTTATAAGGAGTTAAATCAAGTGAACAAACTAAATTTTTAATAGAATTCGTCTTATAAAAGTTTTGAGTTGATTCATCAATACTTGATAAAAATGATTCCAAATCATGATCTATTTTCCCAATTAATGGATCTAATTGTCTTTTAAGAAAACTGTCTCTAAACTGGTACCCACCAGCAGTGACATTGACCCCTAGAAGTCTGATTTTTCTATCTCTATTATTTTTCAAGATATCTTGAAACGTGTTTCTATTATAATCCATAATGATTTCAGCGGCCTGGCGATCAGCAATCTGAAGCGGCGTTAGTTTCGACTGGTCATTATCTCCAGAGGCAAATGTTTCACTAAAAGTCTCATCGAACTTCTCGCCTGACATGTGATGAAAATATTATTAGTTGTATATGTACTTTTTAGGAAAGTGGAATTTTCTTTAGTTAATTTTTCACTCGAATCGAGTTGAATGACAGCCGAAAAGCTCATATGCTCAGCACCAACTCGTTCGAAAAATAGTACTAAATAGAAATAACCGAAAATAAAAAAAACTGGAAGAAGATACAAGCATTAAACAATATGAGGCACCCATGTGCGTTATCTTGGTAAAATTCTTTAAAGTCTACACCCCGGAATAAACCCGATATACATGGACAAATCTATAGTTTTCTAAGGGGGATAACTGATTGTTTAGATCATTGCTCTTTTCTTCCCCATGAACAAACAAAAACGGGCACAAAAGGCCTGTGTGCGATGCCACGAACGAAAGATCAAATGTGACTTTGTTGTGCAATCGCACATGTGTTCAAACTGCAAACGAATAGGTTTGGAATGTGTCCTGTATGTGCGAAAGCTACGTAGTAAAAAACAAAAAATACACTCTTGTATTGCGAAATATCAGTGGATCCCATGCGGGTTTTCAATGAAAACGTTTTGCAAAATGTTCATTATAAGACAAACTTAAACTCAGGGTTCAATGTGAATTTAAATTCTAATCAAAATAATGACCAGCGATTCGAAATGTTACTTTTTAACTCAACAGATATTGATTATCTTATTAATGTTGGATGTTTTACACTTCCATCAATGGAATTGTGTGATATGTACATTAAAAATTTATTCAATATCACCCACAAATTTCACCCTATCGTTAACAAGAAACATTTTTTAAAAGATTATTCAAATCTATCCAATCCTTCATCAATTACACTTTTACAATCGATCTTATGTATTACTGCATTATTATTCAAAAGGGCAAAACTGTTATTAACAAATGGGTTCGAAAAGGATCAATTGAAAATTGTTCAATCATTATCATTTTTGTTTATTGTTAATTTAAATGATGATTCTTTCACAATTTGGAATCATTTCCAAAATATTGATTTTTTATCACTTTCATCAACTGATATGTCAATTTGTAAAAAGATTTATTGGTTTTGGAAGACTAAATTTCTTTTTAATTCATTTATTGATTTTTTAAATCCAACTAGTTATCAAAAAATTGACACTTTTATTAAAATCCATCCTTTAAATGCTTATGATTTTAAGAATGATGAATTAGATGAATTGGAAATTCTTGCATTAATTACTACATACCAAACCGCTGATTTTATTCAACATTGTAATGAAATTAGTTTGAAAGCTGATATACTAGCTTCAAATAATGAACCTTTTGACCATTTAACAAAGCAAATTGATTATTTTTTATTTTCTCAATGGGTTAATACAGTAGATGCAATGTTATTTTATAACATTTCAAATAAATCAACTCAAAATATTTCTTCTGCTTTAATTACTGGTTCAGCATATACATGTCTTTTAATTCTACATTATAAAAATATGGTTAGGTACAATATACTTTGTAGCTTTGGTGAAAAGAGTAGAGCAAATGAAATTAAATATATCCCATCTTGTGGTATTTTATTTTTATCTACTTTTATGACATATTCAATTTATCATAGATTTACATTAAATAAACTTTACAGTTCATTTAGTACAAAATATGAATTAGCATTTTTTAATTATATATCAAGGGGTGTTTCTATAATGTTAGAATGTGATGAATATAAAAATGAAAAATGGATTTATAGTGAAATTTTAAATGAAATTTCAATTGGTATTCAAAATATGTCTCATGTATTTTATGAATCTACTTTACACGATAAATTTACAAGGGATCAAATGAATTTAACAATGCAACCATTACAAGATAAAGAATTAAGAAGAAAAACTGTTGAAAAAATATTAATTGAAACAACAAAGATCAAATACTCTAAAGATCAGTTTAACTTTAAATACCCATCAATTGAAGTCCCTAAAGATTTTGACGTTTCAAAAAAATGTTTACTAGAAATGGCCTTGCCAATGATAATAAAAAACAACCAACTGGTAAAATGTCAATTACTACATTAGTTTCAAAACCTGATGTTTTAGCAGAATTTCATTTATTGAACAATTATGATGATCTTATGTCAAAGATAAGGATAAATTAGTTTCAGTAATTACAATGCTCCACAAAGTATAAAAAAGAGAAAAAGAAACCAATTATAAAGATTAACATGAACATGAACATAAAAAAATACTATATAGTATATACACAAAAATTTAAAACAAATCAACCCATTTAAACCATTTAAACCATTTTGGTTCAACTAATATACAATTTGCCTTTGCAATTAATTCACCATTTTTTAAATTTTTAATTTCACCATCTATAGTACATTTTCTATTCTTAAAATCAACAACTTTACCTTCTAAAACGACAATATCATTAGGTTTAGCCTTTGAATAAAAATCAATTGCTAATTTTGCTGTAACACCTCTTTTATTTGGTAATTTTGGGAACCCACAAAAACAAAGTAATTCATCTAGTAATGTAGAAATAATCCCATTGTGAATTTTACCATCAGAACCGGCTAAACCTGGCCCTAATTTAACAAATGCAACCATTTTTGAATCTTTTTTATTTAAATAAACTAATGGTCCAATATCTAAATGATTTGGTCCTTTTAAAAGACCTGAACCAACATGGTTAATTTTATGAGCATCAGGAATCAATTGAGATGCAACAATCTTCTTATAAGTTTTATCATTAACAATTTGTTCGTATAGTTTATCGGATTCTAATTCCAAAGCTAATTTATGATCAGATGGGCCATTGATACGCTTAGAAAGTGGTGTAACAGGCCAAGGACGGGCAAACATGGCCAATCCTAACCCTGCAGCAGACACAAATAAAATAGGTCTAGTTATAAGTTTGAAGATGAACCCCATTGAGTAAGAAATATGAGGTGAGGTGAGGTGATTGTAAGAAAGAAAAGAAAAATATATCATTGATTACATAATACGCTTGATTTTTTTTTAAAACTTTATTTTTCAACATTTGTTTATTATTTCATAATTGGTTTCAATATCGATTAATTAATCACTTTATCGTGATGGAAACCAGTGATATTGCAGTAAAAACAGAAAAGGATCTGATAGATGAGTCTTTTGAGGTGAAGTCTCCAGCTTTAATTGACACCCCTGACCAAATTGAATCTTCCCAATTGAAATTAGAACGAAATGAAGAAATTCAAACTCATACAATTGTTTTACCATCATATTCCGCTTGGTTGAAACTAAATTCAATTCATAACATTGAAAAAGAATCACTACCTGATTTTTTTAGTCCTGGATCAGGTAAATCCCCCGAAATGTACAAACAATACAGAAATTTCATGATTAATACATATAGATTAAACCCAAATGAATATCTTTCATTTACAGCTGTTAGGAGAAACTTAATGGGTGATGCAAGTTCAATTCTTCGTGTTTTCAAATTTTTAAATAAATGGGGGCTAATTAATTACCAAGTAGACCCTGAAGTTTTCCCACAACAACAACAACAACAACAACAAGGCAATGGTGTATTAAATGGTGCAAATATAACGGCACCTTCAGATGAATACATTGTTGATTTGGATACCCCAAGAGGAATGTTTCCATTTGAAAGTTTTAAACCATCAATTGAATTCCCAAATGTTGAAAAGTTTAAACGTGCATTTAAAGAAATCGATTCCACTGAAGATTTAACAAATGATTTAATAAAAACAGGAGAAACAACAACAACATCCTTAACAGAACAACCGAATACCAAACGTAGGATTATTACACCTGATATTAACAAAGGTTGGTCTGAAGATTCACTTAAACGTCTCGTTCAAGGTGTATCAAAATATAAATCAGATTGGTTTCAAGTATCACAATTTGTTGATAATGGTAAATCACCAGAAGAATGTATTATTAGATTTTTACAATTACCAATGGAGGATAAATTCTTAGAGGAAAATAAAGAAATGCTTGGACCACTTAAATATTTACCAGGTTTATCATTTTCACCTCAGGATAATCCAATAATGGGTACATTAGCATTTTTAGTTAAATTAGCAGATCCTGAAATTGCGAAAGTTGCAGCTGATGCAATTAGGAAAGTTCAAGGAAATGAAAAATCAGATTTATTAGATAATCAAGATGATGATAAAAAAAGCGAAAGATTAGACCCATTAGAAGATGTCAAAACCGCAAGCGGGATCATAATGTCATTAATTTCTAATAGGGCTGAAAAATTCGCTGATAATGAAGCACGTGAAATGAATAAATCTATACTTAATATTATTCAAACACAAATGAAAATTGTCGATATGAAATTATCAAGATTAAATACATTAGAAAAGCAATTTGATTATAAAGAAAAGGAATTAAATAAACGTGCTGAAGATCTCATTCAGGAAAAATTGTCAATGTATAAGTATACCAATGCAACAAGTTCAAAATTATTGAATGCAATTCAAACATTAGAAAAACAACAAGATCAAATTACCGCCACTGATTTAGAAAAGGCCAAATCACTTATTTCTCAAGCTAAGGATATCATAACAAAACCACCAAAGAGACAAATGAATGTGCTTGGAAAGAATGATGGTGAAGATGAAGATGATGATGATAATGCCATTGATATGAGTAATTTACCAGTTAGTTTGGAAACACCAATGTTATACAGGTATTGGAGTGGTTAAATTAACAAGAAGAAAAACAATGGCGCACATGAAGGGATGTTTCAATTGAATTGATTCGTGTTATAATGTGTATGTATTAAATTGTATACAATAATAATATAATGAAAGAAATGTATTAAATAATCATACTATAATGTACAACACTTATAATGAGTGTGAGTGTGTTCGTTTGTATTTCAATCAAATCCAGAAAATGCGAATATTAACAATGTGTATATACAAAATTACAAAAAACAACGCTAAGCGTTTATAAAAATCTATCCAATTTCTCTTCCTTAACGGGGGTAACAACATCTGCAACATCAGAGCCAATTCTGGAACCCTGTTTAGCAAGTGCACCTGTGCTCTCACCATCTAAAACCCTCGCCTGCTGGGCCTCTTGAGAAAGTTCAATTTTCGATAACCCTAAGGCTTCGAATCTCACGTTAAATGCAGTTAAAGGCACATGTATATCATCATAACCAATTTTACCAGCTTTTGCTTCATCTATTGCCTCTTTAAGCCAACGTTTTTGTCTGGCAAATGCCTCTTCCATTTCTTCAGTTTCATTTTTCTGACGCATGACATTAAGAGTAGAGGATGAAAGAACAGTAACAAGGAAAAGTTGCCAAAAGGTCATACGTAGTGAACGACGTTTGATAGCAGCCTTAACAGCCAATTTCTCATCTGTTGATGCTTGTGGAAGTGGGATTTCAGAAACTTCAGCTTCTTTAAGTTCAGAAGCTGAAAGCGGGGTCGGCTGTTGACCCATTTGGCGAAGATATGCTTCACTAACCTGTGGTTTGTTTAAAAAGAAATGACTGGTTGAAAACCCTCTATAATGTAGTGATCTATACATCCCCGATATTTCAAATAAATACTGGTAAACTGAAAAATACAATTGTACAAAAGTTGAAATCTCATTAGAATCCCATTTGTATTAACTGTTTATCCATTAATTATGAGTGATATTTCCTCCATAGTAGCCCAATTCATTGCCACATCCCCACCTGGCGGTACAAAGGCCGTTGTCAACGATATCTCTGGTTTACTTGAAAATAAGGACGCCACTACACTTCTTGAAGCCAAACTTAAAGACCATTTCACTAATGGTGGACAAAATGGACTTGTAGTTAAAGTTCAAGATAAATTAACAATTGTTTGTGAAAGCACTTTAGATGAAAAGAAAGTCAAGTTCATTGATTATGCCCATGGGACAAAATTCAACTACGATTTTGTCCATAATGAAGTTTCAGATATCGAAACAATTGAAATTAATCCATCTCTTGGTGAATTACAATCGAAATTGGATAAATACATCGAAGATAATTATGATCCACTTACATCTACTGCTGTGGTGACTCCAAATTCCATTGTAATCATTGGTGAACGTCTCAATGATTCCAATTTCTACAATGGTAAATGGGTATCAACATTCAATTATTCTAATGGTGATAATAGTATACAGGGTGGTGATATAAAAGTTGCTGTTCATTATTATGAAGATGGGAATGTTCTCCTAGAATCAACTCACAAAGTTGACAATGAACCAATCAATGGTAACGACATTATTTCAACAATTAAATCAATTGAAGATTCATTCCAAATTCAATTGATTCAATCCGTTAGTCAACTTAATGAATCAAAGTTCAAATCTTTAAGAAGACTTCTTCCGATTAACAGAACTAGAATTCAATGGGGTAAAGCTATGGGGAATTATTCTTTGGGTAAACATGCCTCAATTTCCACGGCTAAAACTGAATGAATGGATATCCCGTTGTTGTTGTTGTTGTTGTTGTTATTGTGTTAAAACAATTTAATAGTATAGTATATAATTAAGAATACCGCAAAACCAATCATGGTCATCCTTGTGGCCTTTGGGTTAGCACGCATGACTTGACCTAATCTTTCACCAGTCTGTGTGATCCCGTCACCTAATCTGGACATTTGTGATTGTAAATTGGTAAACACAGTTTGTGTGTCTTCTTGAGCGTAGTTGTTAATTTCATTGGCAATACCACGAAATGCTGTTACTTTAGAGGCAAGTTGTTCAAATGCACGATCGTTTTCTTGTTCCATTTGTATGGTATGGTGTTTTACAGTTGTAATTTAAATGGGTAAAAGAAGATGATGATGAACTTCTACTAAGGTTTTTTTTTAAAAAAAGCGTGTTACTGTAAAGAGAAGGAGGTGTTACAACAGACATTTACAATGGTATCTACTACTATTACTACAATCATACTATAGTATCACAATTGTATACTTTTAATACGTTCACATCAGTCGTAAGTTTGTTTTCAAGCTATGCATCGGCCCCATAATGAGACTAGGCATGTCCCGGTCACCGGTGCTGTTCAAACGCAAATTATCGGTCATCACTAGAGATACGCAATTAAAGTCCTCATATAACATATTTCTCACACACAACAATTGGGAATCCTCCCCATTTGAATCGTGTTTGTTATGTCTTTTTAGTAAAGAAAGGTGAGTCCACGTGACAAAAAGATTTTTTTTTTCAATCTTCTTTAAAACATTATACAGATTGAGGGGGGTTATCACGTGCTTTGAACAAGGGTTTGGTACTGCTTTTTTATTTTTTTCCTTGAAAAAAGGTCACCCTCACACCGCAGGGTTTTTTGACAAACCGAGCGAGCACGCAAAAAAAAATATTCATCCAAATTTTTTCTGAAAAATTAAAGATTTTATTGAAACTCTCATAGTTCGTCTTATACAATATCAAATATGTCTCAAACTACTGTTGTTTCAACCAACTGGAGATTAGTCGAAGTCGGCAGAGTCGTTCTTGTTCAAAACAAGTTGGCCACCATTGTCGAAATCATTGACAACAAGAGAGTATGTACCACATTATAAAAGTGTTTTGAAGATGAATATTCAAATGGTCAAAAATAGTTTAAAAAAGTCAAATTGAAACATAATAATAGTACCAAACGATTCAATGATAATATGAAACCAATATATGAATTAAATAAGACTACATTATCCATTTTTCATAGAGGAAAATATACACATTTATTATTGTTATTAATTATTTGACCATTTAAAAATCATCCATATGAACATTTATCATAATAAATAATATAAACAAATAACAGATTACTAACACATTATTTTTTACAGGCTCTTATTGACGGTCCAGCTGTTCAAAGACAATCCATCTCATTAGCCAAGGTTGTTCTTACTCCATTAGTCATTGATGGTTTAAACAAGAGTGCCAGAACCGCTACTGTTACCAAGAAGTGGGCTGCTGCTGACATTGACGCCAAGTGGTCAAAGACCTCATGGGCTAAGAAGATTGCTCAAAGACAAAGAAGATCCGAATTATCTGACTTTGAAAGATTCCAAGTTTTAGTCTTAAAGAAGCAAAGATCTTACGTTGTTAAGAAGGCTTTAGCTAAGGCTTAAATTTATATAATATAGGTTCTAATATATCGATCTAAAACTTTTCGCAAAATATATATATACAAACTCGTAATTGTAGTAGCATATACAAATTTCAATACGTATCAACGTTGAAAATCCGTATCCACATTAAATCATTATTATACATACATACATTAACTTTCGTTTGTTTGTTTTTGTTTTACATAATCGCCGCCTACCCATTTAACTGCGCAATAATACGACTGAGATCATTCGTACTTGGTGCACTTGTACTTGTAACTAAATTTAAAGTAGGGTCTGGTGTTGCACTAGGCTCATAATCATCATTTTCACTCACGTTGGCATTATCGACAGTTTTTAATTCATCTTTAACGTCAAATTGAATACCCCTACCAACAACAAATAATAAATACAACTTCTTTTGATTCATTTCATCCATTTTTAATGAATCATTGATTACATCTGGATTAAATTTGACGAAAAATCCAGGTCTATTATCAATCATACCATTTAAACTTTGACATATTAAATATATATCCTTAACATATATCTCTTTTTTTGCAATAACACCATATCTAGATGATGAATTATAAAATGCCCAAGATTTTTCAATTAATTCACTAGAATCAACTTTGATTTCATAAAGGTAAAAAGATCTAGTTTCGCTCACCTTTTCTAAATAATCATCGGCAACTTGTGATTTTAATCTACCATCAAGTGATATGGTACCACCTTTAATTTTAGATAAATCATCAAATATACGTTGATATTTAGCATCACCATCTGGATCTGTACTTGTAATATAATTAACTGAAGAGTCAAATTTTCCAAAACCTAAATCAACTGGACCTTGCCAAACTTTTTTAAATTCAGTTGAAATTTTATCATAAAATGAAACAGGTATATTATCACCATCCTTCACAAAATCATTTACATTATCCACTTCTTCATTCTTTGGACTTTCAGGTTTCTTTACATCATTCAGAATATCATCGAATTCATCCTCGTCATCTAAATTAATGTCAACACTTAAATCATTATCATCACCATCACCATTGTTAGCATTAGCCTGTGATTCATAATCATAATCATTCTCTTCTTCTTCATTATGAAGTTGTTCATTGTATGTGTTAGTACTAAAAGTATTATTATTAATATTATTATTGTAATCATTTGAACTGGTAGTTTCAGATCCATTGTCAACTACTGATTGTCTCTTTTTATCTTCCTTCAACTGCTCAATTTCACCAATTCTCTTATCTTCAATGGAAATACTATTAGGATCATCAAAATTAAAATCAGGATTTTCTAATGCCTCTTCACCCTTATGTGTTATTTTAATAATCGGGACATTATTAATATGTTGTTCAATAACAGATTTTTTTAACTCCCTTTGTCTTAATTCTTCATCCTTCTCACGTTTTAATTTAGTTTTCATCTGTTCGTTTGTTAATTTTGGTAATTCTTCTAATTTAAATTCACCTTCGATAACTCTCATTATTAATGAACTTGATTTAATATTTTGTAATAAACTTCTACATTTACTAACATACACTGAATCATTTTTACCATAAATATCAAAAATGACAGATTCCAAAATTGTTGACCATTCAATAGCTAATTCTAATGGAGATTTACCTTGTAATAATTCAGAATTATCCTCTGATATTTGTAGTTTAATAATACCGGAAAACCCCTTGGCAATCCCTTCTCTCTTAGCTTTTAAGATTGCCTCAGCTTTTGAAGTCTTTGAACTTTTAGTCTCAATTGGCTTAGTAGTTATTTTCTTACCTCTCTTTGGTCTATTCTCTTTAAATGTATCAGCATCTCTCATGGCTTTCGTACGAATAATCAGCTTATCATCATCTTCTTCTTCTCCATCATCTTCAAATTCAGAAACGACTTCCTGGTTGACAGCAATTGAATCGCCATTAATGTTGTCATCATTAATTTGATCATCGTTATCAATGGTATTTAAACCTCTTAATTTCAACCATCTATCATATGACATTTTCCTTCTGAACCCATTGTAAAGTTCATTACTATGATCACAAACATCACACATATAATCTTCTGGGACATTAACTTTAATATTTTTAAATTGACAATATTTATGTTGCCAAAGTTTACATTTTGAACATTCAACCCATTCATTAAATTTATCATCGACTACATCGTCAGGATTATAATTATCCTTCCAAAGACCACAAGCTAAGCATCTAACTTCTTCTTCTTCAGTTAAACTAGTATCGTGTTTAAGCCCTTGATTTGATTTCGATTCAATGTTATCCTTAGATGATGGCTTGGCAGTTTTAGTTTTAGGTACTTTTGCAGACTTTTTCTCGCTTAAAAAGGGATCACCATATATATTATCATCCGAATGTCTTTTAACACCTCTGTTTTCACGCGTTGACCGCCTCAATGTCATTATCCAGTGTTGTTTAAAATGACACTAATGTTGCTTTATTGAAATTAAAAAAAATTTAAGCCGCTTGAATTTTATGCAAATTTCAATATTTCATTTAATTATATATGTGTATATTACCGGGCTCAATATTGGATATATTTGTTTTCTAATGAACATAAAATCACAAATAAATGTTTTAATACTATAGGGGGGGTCATTAAATTTGTTTAGTGATTCCCTAGATTCATCAAAATATAGCAATTTTGCTCATAATTAAATATGCTAAAAAATACGAATTATAAAGCCCAAAAATCACCAAACTAATCCTAAAATAATTAACAGTGCATTTTAATCAGGTTTTTCTCATTTTTGTTACCCATTTGATGCAATATTTAAAACAATTTAAACTTGATTTGATAGTCGCTTACGTAATAATTCTTATTTTTTAAAAGGATAAAGTAACCAAAACAACAACATACTCTTTTTTTAATAGAGAATTGGATATGTCAGAGCAAGCCCCAGTTTATACATTAGAACTTCCAAGTTTTTTGTCTATTGAATTTCCCTTGCGTGTGAAGAACACAGAAAAGGCAGTGAAACTTATATCGGGCGGGGAAAGTACCTTGACTAAATGTTTCATTGAACAAGATACACGTCTTGAATTGAATTTAAGACCTAATGATCCATACTCTCATCCATTGAGATCTAGTATGTTGCGATCAAATGAAAATACTTTGTTGAAGATTAGGATCCCTAAAAAAGTATTAAAATTAAACAATCGTAATATTCAACAAAGTATTAAATATTGTGAAGAAAATGATATTATATATCAAGTTGAACCAATAGGGATGCTTAAACAAAATTATAAATTTAGACAATTGGCTGATTTTCAAACTTTGAACCATACCAATGGGTTTTTAAATGAATTTTCACATTCTGTTAGAGTTGGTGATTTAAATAAGATCAAAGAATTTTCTAACAAATTAAAAACTAGCCTTACAACACATCAAACATTTAGCAATTCTTCAATGGATGTACCACCATTACCAAGATATGCTCGTACAGATATTTCTCATGGCTATAAGTATTTTGGGAATTTATTATTGAATGAAAATGGTGAATGGCTAAATAAAGCTGTTAAATTACATACAATTCAAATAAGTTGGCGTGATCCAACACCTTTGAAACCAGATCCAAGGTTACAACCTGAATTGGAGAAAGCTAACAATGAAATCGATTTAATGACTTCAAATAATATCCCTCAAAGAATCATTCAAGAATCACCAAGTTTTCATTTAGTTAAATGTATTAAAATTTTAACTATTTTATTTGATATGAAACCTATTTGGATTAGGAAACATATCAATGCTATTTTACCTGAAAATTTAAGAGCCCAATTAAGATTTGCTTTACCTTATGTTAGTTACACTTGTTCAAAAGGGCCATGGAGACATTCATTTATTAAAATCGGATATGACCCAAGGAAGGATTCTAATGCATCTATGTTTCAAATTGAGGCTTTTCGTAGTGCCAATTCTAAAATGGATGATTTGGTTGGTCCTGATGAGGAAGAGGACGAAGAGGATGATGAAAATTTCAATACAAAAACAAAAGAGACCAACGGTAATGACATTAAAAAAGAAGAAGGAGAAGAAGAAGAAGACACTGACTCTAATTTAATTGTACCACCTACCTTACAGGCAAAGAAACACCAATTTGAAACTCTTAAAACTTTAGGAGTAAGTAAAATACCAAGAGGGTTATTATTTGATGGGAAGGCATTTTCTAACTGTTTAAGTTTCCAAATGGGGGATATACTAGATGAGGATGTTAAAATGATTCTTGCGAATGCACACCTTCAAGAATTTTGTCATATTGGATCAGGCTGGTTCCATTGGGTTACCATTGCCAGAATTAAAACAGTAATAAAATATAAATTAACGTGTATTAGAGACAACGTTCAAGTTGATAGAAACAAGGTGGATGAGTTGATGATGAAGGATACTTTCCAGAAGTCCGTTACACAAGGAGTTATTTCTGATGAAGAGGAAGATGAAGATTTAGAAAGAGAGGAAGAAGAAGACAATGGCAATGGTCTTTACCAAGATATAAGGTCAACAGAAACCACTGCGGATGCCAAGGTTAGTAGATCGGATGGTGTGTCAGCGGAAGGGGGGAAATTGGACATCATTAAACGGTTAGAGATGTTCAATCCTAATGGGACTAACATTATCCAGGATTTAGACACCATCTTGAGACAGGAAGATTTAATGCCAATGTAGACTCTACATGTAATTGTATGTATATTAATAATAATAATAATAATAATAATAACGGAGCGTTATTAATTGATTATATATCTATATATAAACGGAGAATATGAAAATAACGTGCCAACTAGCCAGTCAAATGTTTATTTTGCTGCTTCTAAAGCTTCAGCTGGAGCAGGAGCAGTAGCAGTCTCAGGCTTGTCCTTCATGTCCAACATGTACTTGACGATATCAATAGCAGAATCTCCCTCTGCATGCCTCCATTGGAAAATTCTGGCAATTTGGATCACAGAAACCCCCCCAAGGAAAAAGTTGACAGAGGCTAGAAGGTAGTTCTTCGGTGTGATCACCATGGACCACCTGGTCCAGATAGCCCCAGTGGCAAAAAGCGACAATTGCTGGATAGCAGAAACCTTTTCAACTGGTCTGGCCATTTCCCCAGCACCGGCTGCAACAAGCCCCCATTTCATCATTGGAGCCCAAAAATGCACCGTTTTTGGACCTGTTTCCGAGTTTATGAACCTTCTGAAAGCACCACCTGCTGCTGACATTCTGTGGATAACAACTGCCTTTGAACAATCAGTATTTTCAATTGGATACGAAATATTTTTTTTCTTGACTCCGCATTCTGATTCAGAGGTCCGGTGTGCGCTCATCTGCTCAGCAAACCGGACCTTAGTAGTTCTCTCTTTTCGTCATATAAATTTTTTTTTTTTTATTATTACTACTAATAAAAACTACACATAATATGTTGAAACTCTAAACGCGTTCAACAGGCTTTCTATTGGTGTCCCTGCTCATCATGGTAACTTTGTCACCCAAACTGAGAGCCATTTCTTGACCCTTGGATCTGAATCTGATGTACCCTTCAATCCCATTCTTGTTTTGTTCAAGACAGACATTGGCAAGTGCATGTTCATTAAATCTAGACCTGGCATAAAGGTTAGCAGACAAAAATTGACAATCACCAACAATTGCACCAGGTGTTAAATTGGCCATATTGGTAAATTTCATTAATTTATCTAAATATTCCTTTAAGCTGAACATTTGTGTATTAATATGAATCTTATTTTCCCATTCAAAATCATTCCACATCTTACGGAATTCAGCTTCTGAACATTCAGCAGAGAATAAATAATCAAGCATATCAATCTTAACTTCTGAAAGGATAACATATTTACTATCATCTGCATGATGACCTTCATAAATAATATTACCAAAGATAACACCAGTATCTGCACTTAAGACCTTAACAGTAGTTTGTAATCTATGGAAACCATGTGGTCCAATATTAATGCTTTGTGGTTTATCAACAATCTTCAAACTACCAACAGTGGCAAATTCAACAGTCAAATTTTTCAATGTTTCAGTTGTTTGATTGACTAATAAAATCTCCAACGTAACATCAAATTTTTGAACTTTCAAATAAGCTTCTGCATAAACTGGATCTGAGAACCCAGTTAATTGTACAATTCTCTTTAATCTTGATGTTAATGATTCCTTTTGTGGAACAGCTGAAACAATATCATTACTTTCAGATGCAGCAGCTTCAATCTTGGTATCCTTATTAATGAATTGTCTAAATTGGATAGTATCATCCACCTGTTCAGATTTCAAATTAATCTTAGCAATAGAATTGGCCAATTCCTTCTTTTCTTCAGCTTCAATTTGTTTCTTATAAGCTTCCTTAGTATCTTCTAAGAAAGCCATTTCTAACAATTCAGAATCTTCTTGATTTTCACTTAAGAAATTGATACATGACATAATTCTATCAGCAGAATCTTCATCAATCTTCTTCTTAACTAAGTGGGTGTCACCAACTCTTAAAATAGAAACCATAGTCAACATAGCTTCGGCTTTTAAGGCGTTTAATAAATCCTTACGTTGACTAATTTTGTTCAATCTTAAAATTAATTTAACCAAAGTTGACGATAAAACTGAAGCCAAATAAAAATCACCTGAAAGAATAAATGATCTTAAAATTGTACCTTGAGATGTAGACTTCTTAGCTGCTGCTTGGGCTGCTTCTTCCCCATCAAAAGCAGTTTCAGTGGCATATGTCCCATCAGCTAAAACCTTTGGACCAGTTGGCTTAGAAACAGTTTCATCTTCCTTGTCTTCAGTTTCAATCTTCATTTCACTAGAAATAATAGGTAATTCACCAATGGATGATTTGATATGTTTCCAAACTAATTGAATAGTTGCTTCTTCAAGTGAAAATTCACCTAAAATCCATAAAGAAGTTCTATGAACTTTAGCTGATTTAGAACTTTTCAACCCTTGAATAAGTTTTTCAATAACATGAACTCTTAAATCTGGGAATTTATCAATGACTTGTTTAACAAATGATACAATATCATAAGCTGCAACTGATTGTAATTCACCCAAAACTTCCAATAATAAATCAACAACACTAGCTGCAACTTCATGGAATCTAATAGCACATGAATGAATTGCATTGATAAGTGTTTGTCGGTATTCATTGGATTTATCTTCATCTGATGTAGTTGATTTTTGTAATTCTTTCTTTAATAATTTAATAACATCATCAACGTTTTTACCAGTAACAAGTTTCAAAGAAATATCAATTGCCTTCTTTCTAACATCAATGGATGGTGATGTTAACAATTTCAAGACGTCCAAACAAATATCATCTAAAACACCTTCATTATCAGCATGTAATTCACTAATTCTTTCCAGAGCAATCAATTTAACGTTAATGTCGGATTCCTTCAAAGCTAAATCAATGAACTTATTAGCGGATAACTTAATTGATTCAGCATTGTTGTTTAAGATGGATAAAGTAGTGGCAGCTTCATATGAAACTGCGGTGTTTTCCATTTCCAATAAATTAGAAACAATTTGAGTGTATTCATTAATTAAATTGGTATTAATCAATGAATCTCTTCTTATAAACTCAATGATTGCCAATTGTAATAATGGATCCAAATTGAAAATTTGTGATTCTTGAATGTACAACAATGAACCCTCTCTATCTAATTGAGAAAGACAAACGAATGCATTTCTCTTACAAGTTGGATCAGATTCAACTTGTAAAAATTCCTTAATTAATTCAGGTGCATCAGGAATTAAATGTTCAGAAACTTGATAAATAGAATAAATTGCAAAAATTGCATTCTTTCTAACATATGAATGTCTATGTTCTAAACATGATCTACAGTTTGGAACTAAAGTTTCCAACAATTCTGGTTCTTTCAATTTGTTCAAAAATCTTAATGTATTACCTCTGATGTATTCATTTGGATGTTGTAAATCTCTTTGAATGGCATTACAAACAAGGATCATTTCGTGTCTTAATTTACCAGCTTGATCATATTTTTCACAAATTTCCCAATAAAAGTAAAGCAATTTCTTCAATTCCTTGTTCTTAGATGGCATTACGTATCTAATAACATGCATGAGTAAATCTGGCATGGAATCACTGTTTAACATAGTGATCAAAATAGCACGCATGGTTTCGATCTTATCCTCATCAGTACCTTTTTCCAACCGGGTTTTAAACTCGTTAATTGTGTACTTAGGGGCCGTTGCTGGTTCATAAACCAACGTGTAAACAGCTTCCGATGACATTGTCAAATTGCTTTGAAAACGAAGGAGGATTAAGTTATTGGTGTTGGTGTTCACTTTCGTATTATAAAAAACACACGTACTTTCGCGACAAAATAAAAAATAAATGCTCAGCATAACATTACCTGGTATCTTGAATCTTCAATTTTAAAATCCCCCCCCAAAGCATAATAGTGTTAAAAATACTCACTATATTACATTGACAAGTATATAGAGGTTTTATTATAATACAACTTCAAGTTAATGCATTTTGAAATATAAAATACTTTTTTCATTGTAATCAACTAATTACAAACCGTATTGTACCAAAATGATCCCTTGATCTATTTTTCGTATATGTTTTAAAAACTATTGGCTTTTTAACCACTATTATCTCCTATTAAAGGATAAATAACAATTACAAATAATAATATTTTTGAAAAAAAAATTGAAAATGAAGTTTATTAAATATACTGCTTCATAGCTATTTTTCATTCACTTAATATAAATAATATCCGCTTAAGGCATAGCAAACAGTTAAATTGTTAACTGTGCTGTTTATCAGACAATTTCTAGTGGGTTACCAACCAATACTCAGAAGATAAAAGTTTTATCTTCAGCGAGTACTTGATGTGTTATTTGCCCCAAATGTACCCACATTAATATATTTAAGGTACTATTATAACATTAAACTATGTTTATAATTTTTAAGGGCAACCCATACCAAGATAAAAGCACTCAGCTACTATAGTTTATAAATATTAGGTTTACTGTGGCATCGGTTGATCCACAATTATCGATCTCAAAATTGACTATTTTGATGGCTTATTCCTTGTAATGATAAACTTGGTAATTTTTTTTAAAACTCATTAGTACTAATTTTATGTTGATGCCACCACTGCTTCCCAAGATATGACATATATTATTTACCAACCCGCTGAGCATATGAGCATTTATTTAGTATTGCGAATTTTACTTATTTGAAGCTATCACCATGTTCAATAATTCAAAGAGAATACGATGCAAATAAACAACACGCGGGAAGTTGCCGTTTATAAGGTTAAAACGCCAAAAATGTCAATAAAATCGACTATATCTCGAGAACCAGCATAGCTAGAAAATTAACGAGAGTGCGAAAATCAATATAAAAAATCTCCGCATTTAACGGGGCACAAATGGCCTTTTTAGGACTTGTTTTCATGTATTTATAGTCTGTTTTACATGCTAAAATCGTTATTTGCTTTTATTGCCTTAAATACGCTTGCTCAGAGCTCTCCAATAAGGAGTTGGTGCGTCTGATTATTCTGCTCATTTGGACACTATAAACAACGTTATAGCATCTCCGTAGCGTGAGAAAAAAGCATTTTTATATTTTTGTTTCCAAAAGGTTTAAAAATAGGTTGTACAGATGCATCTGATGATGCTGGTTCGATCTATAGTAGTTTCAAGTCGATATATTAAACGTAGCGTTTATAAAATGCAAAAAACTAAAATCATAAAAAAATTGACAGGGGTTCCCCTGTTTTTTTAGGGGCCGAATTTAAAACGGCTCTCCTGTTCGCTACAGCCAACTTGACAGGGGATGGTTAACACCATTGATATCCCCTTCTTCCAAATTTTCCAATGAGCCAAAAAAATTTCAATTCTATTTTTTTTGATTTTTAAATTCCCGATGATGATCAGATCGAAATGAGAACGGGGAATTCGCTGGAACTTAAGTGCGGGTTTTATTCATTAATTGTAATAATAATTTTATGTATATGCAATGTTGTTGTAACTGTTCCCCTTTGCCGATTTTTCATTCCACGTTGTTGATCTTTAAAAACCTTTAATTTTGTAAATTGTCCTATTCCCATTGAAATTACATAGTTTCACTATGTGTGTGTTTTCTTTAGTGGGGGCTACCCTGTAATTCATATAAGATGCAATTGCATGTCTGTGTTAGTATTATGTTTGATGTCAAAATTTCCTGGGTGGCAAATTGTAAACTTCATTTTCTTATGACCATTGTATCTTGCTGAAAGTTAATGGTGTATATTTTTTGCTTTACATACGTGGTGTACCAGTTAGTTTTAAATAAATAACCATGGTCTTGCAAGGTTTTTCACCCTTGGTATTCATATTTAGCATAGGTATAAGTAGGAAGGCTAATGATGAGCTAGTAATTTATTAATTTTTTTCTAATCAAAAAAAATGTCTAGATCTTATCTGTGATATTGAAACATCAGCTTCTAGTAAGAACCAAGCAGCTTCTCCCAGAAGTTGCTAATCTATCACATTTTTCACCAATGAGGTTAACCTTGTAAAATATCACCAAAAATGAATTAGTTTCAATTGATATTTGTGTGAATTGGAGATCCATTATTGTAATACCCTGGAAGTAACCACATATTTGTGTTTATTTGGCCTGGAAATCTGACTCATATCAACAACTAAAGGGCTCTATTAATTACCATTAACACATCATGTTTATTTTAGATCGGTACAAAACTTACAATGTATTTGCTCTAAAGCAAGCTTATACGCAATGTAACACACATTTAACACATACATGTTGCTTTAATGTAGTAATTAAATTAAATAAATGCCTATAGTGCGTCTGTCAAGATGATGATACCATGACATTCATATTAGCTGCTTTTGTCCAGTCGTTATTTCATCACCAATAAAGTATTTTTGTAAAATTTAAAGGACATTAATTAATAAGAGTGTTTGTTTACCAAATTTAAGCAAGGTTCCTTAAGAGTATAATAATTTCAAACTAATAATTAAGGCGTTGAAATATTCGTCTGATATAGTGAATGAGTTTGAGAATTAATTTTTTTTTTCAAAATGGTTTCACGCCTGTGTATGTTTTACAACCAATTTTAAGCTGTTCATTATGTACGTTGTATGCGCTTTTCTCAGCCCCCAATATATCAAACGGTAATAAAGGCGTGGTTTTTAGTATGCTGGTATGCTTTATTGTATTATTTAATACCATTCAGGACGGGTAACAGAAACCATTAAGGCCAATTTTGACCAATAGAAATGAGAAGGTGGTAGGTTTCACATAAACGACAAATACTCTCAAAATTGATCTGATGGATATTAAATAGGGTTTTAATCACAAGAAGACTACCTATTATTGAGGACATAGCTTATATCTAACATAATGTAAAGAAAATGTTATATGTCCAAAGAAAAATCATATCCCCATTAGTAAACTTACGCCATGGTTTACAGATACAAAGGACTATAATTGAAACAATCACTCAGATAAATTCAAAAGTATTGTACGATTTACAAAGGGATAGTATCACCTGATTATTTTTTCATATTTAGTTACATTCTTGAAAAAATGACTGCTAGGAGCTTACTACACCCATGTCAAGTATTTCATTGTATTAGTCTGCACTTCCTTGCTACTTGGAAATTAACACCTTGCCCATAATCCCAACTGTTCAGTAGTAAAACACCATTATAATGTATTTCAAAATACTGGCTTTTGAGAGTATCCCTTGAGGCACCATGATGGTTGATTTTTTCTCATTTTAAAAATATACTTGTCAACATCATACCTAGATTGGTTCTTGAGATAATGTAACTGTACCTTAAGATGATTGCTGAGCGTATTTCCTAATTAGGAAATATTGATTACCGTATTAGGAAAGTGCTGAGCAAATATTTGACTATCTCTGTAACCATTGCAGTTATGATTAAACCACTTGTATCACAAGATGAAGAAAAATTCAAGTATTTTAATGATAGTTTAATAATGGTTAAAATGATACCAGAATGTGATGTTTTTATTAAATGTATGTTTTTGACATTTAATTTGTGCTATAGAAGCACTTTGAAATGATACATGGGCCTGTATTTTGCACGAACCTATAGCCACATACAGTAGTCACATTATGTACCAAGTTAGAAGTTTATTGGATTGATGGTTATCGTGCTATTTACTGCTATATTGTCAAAGTAGTACAAAATTGGCAATATATACCCATTAGACCATTGTTATTGGAATATGAGATTATATACTATATGTATTCGTTTGAGGGCTACATAATGGTATCCTAATCATATTTATCAGACAACGGGTTCAGTCACAATTAACGATCTCAATATCTACCATCCCAATAAGTTATCCCTTATAAAGATAGACTCTTTGAAATTTTTCTAACGCTCTGATGATACTTTTATTTTGATATCTTTACTGGTTCCCAAGATATGACATATATTATTTACCAACCCGCTGAGCATATGAGCATTTATTTAATACTGCGAATTTTGCCTATTTGAAGCTATCACCAGGTTCGATAATTCGGGGAGAATACGGGGCAACTGAATAATATGGGTAAAATTGACGTTAAGGTAGTTAAAATGTTAAAAATGTCTTTTTCAAAGTATAAAATTGCTTATATCTTAAGAACCAGAATAGCTATAGATTTAACGAGAGTATAAAAATGTGAATAAAAAATTTTCGCTTCCAACGGGGCAAAAATGGCCCCTTTGGGACTTGTTTTAACAGAGTTGTAACCTGTTTTCCATACTAAAAAGATTATTTGTCTCCACTGCCTCGAATGTGCATGCTATGGGATTGTACATGATGGCTTTGGTAGACCCTCTTGTTCTGCTCATGTGGACACTATAAGCAACATGATAGCACCTCTGTAGCGCGAGAAAAAGGCGATTTTATTTTTTTGTCTTGAAACGCTCAAAAATAGGTTGTACGGGTGCATTTGATGATACCGGTTCGATCTATAGTGGTTTCAAGTCGATATATTAAACGTAGCGTCTATAAAATGCAAAAAACTGAAATCGTTAAAAAAAATTTTGACAGGGATTCCCCTGTTTTTTTAGGGGCCGAGTTTAAAACGGCTCTCCTGCTCGCTACAGCCAACTTGACAAGGGGACATTAACACCATTGATATTCCTTTCTCCCAAATTTTCCATTGAGCCAAAAATAAAGGAAATCCAAGGACCGACATTTTTCTAGATTCAAAAAGTGCTCATTTTGAAGAGATCAATATGAAGCAGCCTAGTTGAATTTGAATGCTTTAAATCCCTGTTTAATTATAACATATGATAATGATGTACCATGAAAATTTATCTGTATGCCCATTGGATTCCTTATTTTTCACCTGATGTTGTTGACCTTGAAAAACCTTTAATTTTGTAAATTGTCCAATTGTACGCCGTATACGCTTTGATATTGTATATTATTACCCTCTGTGTGTTCCTCAACATTTGTACTATCCCATGATTTAT
>JAKUBF010000041.1:0-62831 GCA_030563185.1 Saturnispora sanitii | reverse complement strand
TTTTTTTTTTTAAAACAAAAGAAGGAAAAAAAGAGGGGGGCTAGTGAAGGGATTTAAGAGGTTTGTCTTTCCAATTTAAAAAAAAAAAAAAAAAAAAAAAAAAAAAAAAAAAAAATATATTTTTCACTTTAAAAAAAATATTTCATGTTGGCTCAGCAAAATATATAGTTAACACATACCATTTTTCGTTTTAGCAATGCTGGCTTTGCTTCAAGACCAAAAGGGAGTAACAGGTGAGTAAAGTTATATTTATTTAATTTTTATTTTAGATTTGAAAATCTTTTAATTTTTTTTTTCAATTCAATTTGTGAAATATAAAAAAATGGCTTTAATTTACCGATTTTTCGTTTGAAATATATAAAAGCTATAAATAGTTACTACATTGTATTAAACAATTACTACATTGTCCCCTATCCTGAGGTTCGTTTTAAAGTAAAAAAATAAATAAATATTCACTTCTTCATCAAATCACTGAAATTTTTCAAAATTCAATTTTATTCTTAATGGTGTTACAGTTTTCTAATCATAAAGTGAAATTCATTTAATGTTGACGCTTTTCCCACGTTTTGCTTTTGCCAGTCCAGCACTGCGAATGGCATGCAAGGCAAACACGCTGCCGCTTTCATACAGGACTTTTTCAACTTCCAAGCTTGTTTGGAAACACAATAACAATAATCAACAAAAGTCAAACGTTCCAACAAATGATACTACTCCAACCGGGATTTCTCATAAATTATTCCAACAACAACAAGTTCTTTCTAGACGTGTCCCTGGTGAAACTCCTCAATCTAATTCCCTTGAATCTCGTTTCCCGAATTCTTTAAAATTAGAAAATGAAGCAATGCCAACGTTATTACCAAGACCTGGTGTCCCTGAACCAAATAGATACCCACTTGCTAAATTAATGAATAATTTAGAATCTAAAACAGAACCAGAACTTATTTATGAAGCTGAACCTCATAAACTTTGGTTTGTTTTCTCATATTGTTTTGCTTTAGTTTTTATGATGTATGGTATCAATGCTTTTACTATTGGTCAACAAATTGCATTAGGGATGTATGAAGATAATGAAATGAATTTATCCGAACTTCATAGAAATATTCAATTAATTATGCATATGTCAATCGTTTCCATACTTAGTGCATTACCATTTTTAGCAGGTGTTGCTTTCATCTTTGCACCAACTAGATTAATTAGAAGAATTTGGTATTTACCTTCTCAATCAATGGAAAATGCTAGAGTTGATGGTAAAGCTTTTATTAGATTTACCACTCATCCACTTTTACCTAATAGACCAACTCCTGTTTATACTTTACCTTTAGGTGATTTACAAAAATCAATTACTACAAAAGTTTATTCTGGTAAGGGGTTCTATGGTACAAATGAATCTTCATTTTTCTTTTTCCTTAGACAAAAATCAAGTAAAATCCCATTCATTGTTGATCGTAAAGGTTTCTTTTGGGGTGATGGTAGAGTTATGGATATGCTTTTCTCTGATGATTCAGTTGACAGAGTTGAAACTTCCAAAAAAGTTGAACAAGTTTACGCTGAAATGATTCATGAAGCCAAACAAAAGGGTAAAGAATTAAGAAAGGAATTGGGTCCTGCATGGAGACAAAAGGAACAACTTAAATTAATGAAGGAAGATATTTCTAATTTGAAGGAAAAATTATTAGGTAACTCTAAAGGTGTTACTATTAAGAAAGATAACAATAATAACAAACCAAAGGTGAAATGATGATTTCTTCTTTTACTTAGTTTCATGTAAATATTATATGTACATAATAAACAAATAAATTTAATAATTAGATAAAAATTAAAATTAAAATTAAAATTGAGTTATACTTTATTATATAAAATTTAATAATACATTAAATCTACGTATCCCTTATCGTTACCACTGTAAAACATTATCAACTTTCTTTCACTATAATTTTTAAAATTAAACCCAAATAATTTAACTTCTTGACAACTTTTTATCAATTCAACTAATCCTAATTTAGGTAAATAATTAATCCAAAATGAACACATTAAATCGGTTTCTCTTTCGTTGAAATCATTAAAAGTTTCCATTAAATAACCTGGGAACCATGTGTTTCTATCTTGACGACGAATTTCAACCATATAATTCTTAAATGAATCGAATTTAACACCTGTTTCATATTGAAATGATTGTTTGAACCATTTGATTAAATGACCACTAACAAATTCATCGAATAAATTAACATGGGCAATTTCCATTTGAGAAATTTGTTCAATTAAAAGTTCATATTGTTGTTGATTACCAGTGTTTATTAATAAAACTAATTCATCCAAATTTTTCAAATTGGATAAACTTGTCATAATAGATTTAAATTGACATCCAATACAATCATTAGATCCCTTAATCCATAATTTTTTCAAAGATTTTAACTTTGGTGATAATTGATTTAATACAGTATTCAATGGAGGACTAAAACATGGTGAATCTTTATGTGAATGTTCATAAATTTGTAATGAAAGCCAATGAAGTTTATCAAATGGGACGACATTTTCCAGTTTTGAAATAATCTCTGATTGTTTATTATCGAAAAAACAATGTTTTAAATTTAATCCTTTTAAACTATTCAATGGGGAATTAAGCCCTTCAAAAAATGATAACCATGTTGGCTTTGTCAGATAATTGAAATCAGTTTTATCATATTTCATTTGTAAATCTATGAGTTGTGATGAAATACAGGATAAAGATTGACCTAATTTAAATAAATGTTGTTCAGTATCTTCTTGAAACATAATTCTTAATTTTTTTAATGAAACAAGAGATGAACAATTGAGATTTATATTTTTATCATCATTTGTATAAATCATCATTTTGAATTCAATTAAATTACTCAATTGACAAGTATTCAATAATCTTTCAACATTTGAAAGTGGGAAATATGGTACCCAAAGTTTTGTTAATTTAGGACAATTATTAATGAGAATTTTTAAACATCTGAATAAAGTTGTTTGCTCTGATATCATCACACCTAATGAATTAGTTAAATTTAATTCATCATCAGTTAATACATCATTAAGAGTTTTATCCCAAATAAGTCTATCAACTTCAGTTCTTGTAAATGGATTTGGTTTAAGTTTACTTTCAACTTTAATAGTTTTAACAATTTCACCTAAACTTTCATTTTCATTTTCATTTTTCAATATTCTATAAAGCATTATTAACATTGATTTAAATGAATGAATTTGAGTTTCTTCTAAATGAACGAACCAATGATCGATTTCTAATGATTCATCTTTAAAATGCATAAAATGATCTTGAATAACTAATTCATCAGGGTCTTCTTTTATAACTTGTTGATCTTGAATACGTATATTTCTATAAATGAATTTCCAACATTTTTCATGTAATTGGGTATTTGTTAAACATAAGTTTATAATTGATAATGTTGGTAAATTATCACATATTTTCTCTAAAATTTCCTTTGGTAAATTATCCAAATTCACCTTTTCATTTAAATGCAATTTTTTGTCCTTGTTCTTTAAACATAGGGATGGTATATCATTAGTCCTATGGATTCCTATAGACATTTCAATTCAATTGAAACTATTTGTAAGTTTGAAAAGATTATGTATAAAAAGAAGATTATGCATGAAAAAAAAAAGTTCTTCGTTTCGTTTCTTTTCTTTTTCAATAATTTCTTTTTCAGATTGCTCAGCAAACAAACAAACAAACAAGCTACCTTAATTAAACTTCAAGTTAAAGCTCACCTCCTGCTATTTTAAACCATGTCTTACCATCATCATTATCATTTAATAATATTTGAATAAATTTAATGACACTAGGCTCTTTTTTATTTTTTAAAACAGTTGGAAGATATCCAGATAGAGCAAATACTTTTAATTGTGTTTTGTCAATTTCGAATACTCTATTTGCTAATGAAAGAATCTTTAACCAATTTTGCTCGCCTATTTTTAATTTATGTATTAATGCAGGGATTGCATTTTTCTTTAATAAAGTCATTTGATGTCCTTTTAAATCCACATTTAAAAGTTTATCTATTTGCTTTTCATTTGCCAAATTAAGATTGTTGATAATATTTAATGTAGAGCCATCAAAATTAGACTCATCGAAATCTTTATCATCATCTGCAGTTTCCTTAAATTGATTTAAGAATTGTTGTCGATGATTTTGTTCATCATCATCCAACTCTTCATTTTCATTTTCATCTTGATATTCGATATATTTTATCAAATTCTTCTTAGCCTTATTAACCCAGTCTAGTTTTAATAAGTCTTCAACGTTTAAACGTTCATTTGGATCAACACAAAGACATTTTTCAAGAAATTGTTTACATTGTAACCCACTTTCACTATTATCAAATGATGATATTTCATTTATTAAAGCTTTTGTATCTTTTAATGTAACTAATAAATGCAATGCATTAGCATAACCAAATGAATGAAAAATAGGATTACCTTTTATCATTTCAATAATACAAACACCTAAAGACCAAATATCACATTTAGCGTCATAAGATCTAACATGATCTTTTACCAACTCCGGTGCTAACCAATAAACACTCCCCTCATGATGAGAACGTACATTTTGTTGTGTTAAATTATTACCAGAATATATCTTCGTTGAACTACCAAAATCACATATTTTAACATCACCATTTTTGAAAATTAATAAATTAGCACATTTTAAATCCCCATGAACATAACCTTTTGAATGAATTTCCTTTAATCCTTGTAATGTATGTCTTGTTATAATACTTGATTCTAAAAAAGTCAATTTCCCTCTTTTATGAATTGAATCATAAACTGAACCTAATGATGTGAATTCAATTATTAACAATGTTTCCAAGGGTGTTGAAATATCCCAAAATAATTGAACTATATTTGGAATACCCTTTAATGATTTTAGTATTAATGATTCTTTATCAGATTTAGACCTTGATGTTCTTTTCAATGCATAAATTTTCTTATTATATTTAACTTTAAACACTTGACCAAACCCACCTTGGCCTATTTTTTTCACAATTGTAAATTCGTCCAAAGTGGGCGGTGGCGGTGGCGGTGGCGGTGGCGGCGCACCACAAGGTGAAGCAACAATGACGACGTCTTCAAATCCCAAGTCTTGTGGCCCCTCTTGGTATTTTAACAGTTTTGAATTTATCACCATTGTATAAAAATAAATACATGGTTATGTAGTATAGATTTACATTTTTCAATCGATAACTACGTTCAGCTTAAAAAGGTAATTAATCAATCAATATTAATGGTTTCTATAAAAGATGATATACAATGATATTATGGTTTACATCTACCAGTGAATCTTGGATAGAGGGAACAATCTCTAACGGTGAATCTGTTACATAACCAAGCCAATATTCTTTCAGTACCTAAACCGTAACCACCATGAGGGCAAGTACCATACTTTCTTTGATCAATGTACCAATAATAAGCTTCAGGGTCAATACCTTCTCTAGTGAAACCAGCAGATAATTCTTCAACATCATCAATTCTCATTGAACCACCAACGATTTCACCAACAGTTGGCATTAAAACATCAACTGATTCAGTAACTCTTGGATCATCTAAACATTTCTTCATGTAAAAAGATTTAATTTCAGCAGGGAATCTGTTTAATAAAATTGGTACACCGATTGTATCAGTCATTTTTCTTTCAGCTGCTTCAGCGATATCATCACCGAATTTGAATGGTTCACCTTCTTCATTTGGAATTCCATTTTCATTCAACCAATCAATAGCTTCAATATATTGCATTCTCTTAAATGGGGTTTGTGGAGCAACGAAACCTGGGTTTAATTGTTTAACTAATGGACCAGCAATTGGGTCTTCTAAAACGTATTTAACAGATTTTGTTAAAACGGTTTCAATATGAGTGAGGAAATCTTCGAATGAAATAAAGGCTAATTCAGCTTCAACGTGAGTGTATTCAGAAAGATGTCTTCTAGTATGGGATTTTTCAGCTCTGAAAGATTCTTGAATACAATAAACATCACCAAGAGCTGGTAAACAAGTTTCTAAATATAATTGAGAAGATTGAGTTAAATAAGCTTCTTCACCATAATACCCCATTTTAAAAAGTGTTGAACCACCTTCAACTTGAGTTTGAACCATACATGGTGGGGTAACTTCACAAAGACCTTCTTCAACGAAAACTTTTCTAATTGCACCTAAAAAGGCAGCTCTAACTTTCATAACAGCAGAAAGTGATTCACCTCTTAAGGCTAAATGTCTTCTATCTAATAATAATGAAGGATCGGCATCTTCAGTAATTTGATTAGTGAATGCATCTTTACCAGCTGGTGCTAAACCAACAACGGAATAGAAATCAACATCTAATTCAACACCACCTGGAGCAGATTTACCCTCTGGGAGTTTCTTAATAGTACCTTTAATAGTTAAAGTTGATTCAACAGTTAATTGAGAAGTTTGATAAGCATTGGCTAAATCACCAGAAAGAACACATTGAACGAACCCAGTACCATCTCTTAAGACAATGAAAGCTAAACCTTTTTGGACTCTTAATCTATGAATCCAACCTTGAACAGTAACTCTCTTATCGATGTTATCACCAATAGATTTAATTTTAATTTTAGATGCAGTTGGTAATGAATCATCTTCAACAATTGAAATTTTCATTGATTCTAAAAGTTTAGCCGAATCTTCAGCATCTTTAGCGGCTTTTTCAGCAGCAAGTTTATTTGCTTTTTCTTCCTTCTTTTTTAAACCATCAACACCTTTTTTAGCTTTTTTAAGAGCAGATGGGGAAATTTCAGCATAACCTGGTGTTGGTTCTAAATCATCTTTGAAAACATGAAGGGTAGCATCAGGGAAAGTGAAGAGGGCAAAAGCTGGGGTTTGAAATGGTGCAGATTCAGTACCGGCGGTGGCAGAAGTATCTGCACCACTGGCGGCGTTAACGTAGATAATTGCCATTATTCGATGAGAAGAGAGAAGAAGAATTGTCAATTGGACATTTTGGTGGAAAAAAAAATTTTAGTGGTTTGGTTTGGTTTGAATATGTGCTCATGAGTCACAATTAAATAATTAACCTATTTAGAGTAACAAAAGGGGAAATCTAGAAAAGTGCTCGCTAGTAGCACACATTTTTCATACTTGTATTGTGTTTAGCTTTAAAACGAGTTTTTATAAAGTATATTTTGCTGAGCAAAGGTGATTACTAATTATATAGAAGAATACTCTATTTTAACACAGAGACTTTATACAAATGGGTAATAACACACTATACGTAAATGATTAATACGTTAATTTACCAAATACAACTTAAATAACCCTATTTTTCAACATTAGTTTATATATATTCACTTTTACTAATGAAGAAAAAAAAAATCTACACTGACTTACCTTACCAACCAATCCCTTATACAATACTCCTCTTTTAATAAGCACACAATGTTAAGAAGGTTTTCCACGTTAAAAAAATTACACAAACCAAGTAAATACCTTACATTAAAGGGTGAAACATTTCAAGGTGACCCACTGGCTAATAAAACCCCAAGAAAAATTAAATCAGGGTTTTGGACACCAACTAGACCAACAACTCGACCAATATATACACCGATTTGTTTAGCCCCAAGGGCAATTGATGATTTAGGATTAGATCCAAATACTTTACAACATGACAAGTTCTTCCAAGATACGATAACTGGTCAAGGTGGTGAAGAAGTTTTAGGGAATGCATTTTCTATGTCATATGCAGGGTATCAATTTGGGCAATTTGCAGGGCAATTAGGTGATGGCAGAGTTGTTAACCTTTTCCGAGCTGGTGATTATGAATTACAATTAAAAGGATCAGGATTAACACCATTTTCAAGATTCGCTGATGGTAAAGCAGTTTTAAGATCTAGTATTCGTGAATTTATTATTAGTGAATCATTAAATGGGATTGGGATTAAATCAACACGTGCATTAAGTCTTGTTGGATTACCTAAAACTTTAGCTCAAAGAAAAGGTGCTGAAATGTGTGCATTAGTTTGTAGAATGTCACCATCATGGATTAGAATTGGTCATTTTGATCTTTGTCGATTACATGGTGAAAGAAAGGAGATTTATGAACTTTGTGATTATTTAATTGATGATATTGAACATGGGCAAGGGGGAGGATGGTCAAATGAAATTGAACGTGTTGAACAAAGTGATTTGATTGATCTATCTAAGTATGACAAATTATTCTTGGAAATAATTATACGTAATGCAAAAGCAGTTGCTCATTGGCAATCATATGGGTTTTTAAATGGGGTACTGAATAGTGATAATACATCAGTTTTTGGCTTAGCAATGGATTTTGGACCATTTGCATTTATGGATGAATTTAATCCTAAATTCACACCAAATTCAGAAGATCATTCGGGGATGTATTCATTTGAAATGATGCCATCTGCAATTTGGTTTAATATGATGAAAATGGGAGAATCAATGGGTGAAATTTTAGGTGCGGGACCTAAATATTTAACGAATGATGAATATTGGAATTCAAATGGTGTTAAGGAAGATTGGATGGATGATTTTACTAAAAGGGCAATGATTTTAATTAATGCCGGTGGTGAACTTTTTGAAAAAGTTTATATTGATTCATATTTAAATAATATTTGTCAAAGATTAGGTATTAAACCAAGGAATACTGATCATAGTGAAATTTTAGGTGTTATGTTTGAAATGATGAAATTTACTAAAGTTGAATATAATAAATTTTTTGTTAAACTTCAAGAGTTGAAGTTACGCGACGAGTCATTTGATTATGATGAAGCAGTTGCATTTATGTTGAAGAATGAAGAATTAAAAGATGATAAAGAAGTTAAGAGTGAAATGAAATCATTTTTAGCTTCTTTCAAAGCTAGAATTGAAGATGAACAATTATTAGATGAAGATAGATTAGAAAGGGCTAAAGGGTATAATCCATTATTTGTACCACATAATTGGATGTTACAAGAAGTGATTGATTATACAACAGAGAAACTTCAAGTTGTTAAGGAGGGTGAAAGTGAAAATATGGATGAAACTGAGTTAGGGTTAATGGTTAATAAAATGATTAAAATGGTTAGTTATCCATATGAAAGGGCAAAATGGGGGGATGAATTAAAGGATGTTGAGGAAAAATGGGTTTCAGGTAAGGGTGAAAGGATGATTCAATGTAGTTGTTCGAGTTAAGTTAAGTTAAAGTTAAAGTTAATAAATGCTTCTGAATATTCTTTAAAACGTTATAAAGTGGTATGGTATATGATACATAATGCGAGAATGGCTAAGCGCCAATTAAACTTTCCAAATACCCTTCTTTTCAGCGGCAATTGCAATACCAGGCCAAGCGAAGAAGGCGGTCATGAAAGTAGCCCACATAGCTAAGACTGGAACGTGTCTAGCGTATAATTTAACGTATGAAGTGTTAGCGACGGCGGCCATGATAATATATGTATTAGTTGATTTTAATGATATAAAAGACTATTAAGTAGTAGTTAATTAATGTGGGATTAACCTCCCCTTTTATACAATTCCCATTCCCATTTCCGCTTATATCATGCCATTAATGTTTTATTATTTTATTTTTTATCGAATGATAAAAAAATGATTAACGTGATAATTAAAAATAATTGACTTTTTCGTATTGAAATTATTTAAAATCGATTGATTTGCAAGTGCTTATAAGGCCATTAATTACTTAGATATCCTTAATCTCTTCATTAAATACATAGAAATAGAAATATAAATATAAACAAGAGTAAGTGTTAGAGGTGTGTTTATGCTGTGCTGAGCGCGGAGTTCGGGATTTGAATTTCAATTAAGCAGTCTCCGATTCGACAACTGCCGCCTTTTCATTGTTTTGTTCTTCGGGGACTGAAGAGGCCATAGCCGGAACCACCGCAGTTGCAGCCGCAGTTGCAGTGGTTGTCTTCTTTTGAATCCCATTGGCAGTCAAGAAATCAAAAATAGGCGTCCCACTAGCATTGTCAACACCATTAAAACCATCAATGAATGTGAAGAAATTATGGAATGTCCTCTCTTCCTTTTCTTCATTAAAAATCCTATCATAGATGAACTTCTGCTTGAACTTAAGCATATCTTGTTCATAAGAATCAAATGATAATGGTTCAAAACCGAACCCAATTAATTTAGGATTATACCCATCATAAACAGGTTGTTCCAGTAATAAACCTAAAGCTGGTGCTTTAGGGATATTAATTTTATCAGGTCTAAAAGCTTCACTAATTCTTTCAATTGGGCATCCAGTTCTAATAACTAATGCAACCATACCAATCATTTTACGAATTTGATGAAGCATGAATGATTGACCATGGATTTTAATTGAAACCCATTCTGTATCATCAATTAAAAATGGATCACTAACTTTCAATGAAAACATACAACGTTTTGCACTTGGATCTTTTGGTCCTTTACCCAAAGTAAAATTATGAAAATTATGTGTTCCATTGTACAAACTTAATGCTTCTCTAATAAGATTTAAACGTTCTTCATCAATTCTATATTTCTTTTCAGCTTCTGAAATGATTTTCTTAAATTTAAAAGCTGCTTGTTGTAATGGGATTGCAACATCAATTTGTAAACGATGTGCTTCGAAAATTTGATCAATATCATCTTGAGTAACACCAGCTGCACTAACTTGTTCTTTAACATCTTGCCAGAATTTTTCACCTAATGGATCTTTTCTAGTTGTACCTGGGAATTCTAATTCTGCTTTTTCAACCATATTAGCTAAAACAGTTGTTGGTCTTGGTGGTAAGAAAGAATAAGTTGGGATTAAATATTCATAAACTCTTGAAGAACACATTTTTCTACAATCGAATGCTTTATTAGTTCTTTGATACCCCCAAACTCTAATTTGTTCAGGTAATTTTTCATTAATCTTTGAAACGATATCTTCATCTTCAATAATCATCTTTAATGAAACTACATTACCTGAAGCGTGGACACCTTTATCAGTTCTAGCAGCACGCATAAAACCTGATTTTTTCAAATCATTTGAATTGTTTTTAGAAATAGCACCAGCTTCAACAAATGCTTTAAAAAGTTCACCTTCAATTGTCTTTGCAGGTGGGTTTAATTGCATACCATGATACCCATGACCTGAATAACCAATCATAACAGCGACTTTCTTCTTTGGTTTTCTATCTTCATCAGCATAAACAGGGTTCCCTTCATCATCTAAGATACGTCTAAAACTTTAGTGTTAGTATTAGTTTTGGAAGTTGAAAAAACATAAACATACCCACGTGTCCGGGTTTTTCTGCAAAACACGTCTTCTTTTGGCAGTGTCTCCCTCATAGTCGCCACCTCTCGTACGAACGTACTTCGAAGGTTCACCAACTTGTTCAGGTGTGCCATTTTCTTTAGCGTTTTGTGGTAATTCACTCATTTACAGAATGAAAAATATGTACAAATGTAAAATAAATTTTTCAAATCAGCAAGGAAAAAAAAAAAAAAAAAAAAAAATTAAACTTAAATTTTTCACTATTAAACACCAACTAAACCTCAATCCTCACACTATGAGATCACTAACAGAGGAAGAAACCAAGGTTGTTTTTGAAAAGTTGGCCAACTATATTGGGAGAAACATTGCTCTTTTAGTAGACAACCCTCAAGCCCCACATGTTTTCCGTGTACAAAAAGATAGAGTTTATTATGTTCCACAACAAGTTGCTAAATACGCAACATCAGTTGCAAGACCAAATTTAATGTCTGTTGGGGTTTGTTTTGGGAAATTCACTAAAACTGGGAAATTCAGATTACATATTACTTCATTAAGGTATTTAGCTCAATTTGCTAAATATAAAGTTTGGATTAAACCAAATGGTGAAATGCCATTTTTATATGGTAATCATGTTTTAAAAGCTCATATTGGGAAAATGTCCGAAGATATCCCTGAACATGCTGGTGTTATTATCTTTTCAATGAAGGATGTACCATTAGGTTTTGGTATTTCATCAAAATCAACTATAGAAGCTAGAAATGTTCAACCAACTGGTATCGTTGTTTTTAGACAAGGTGATATTGGTGAATTCTTAAGAGATGAAGATACGTTGTTTACTTAGAAGTGAGGTGAGGTGACGTGAGGTTTAATGCTAATATATAAACAAAGGGCGAAGGGTGTACCATTTTTAAATAATATAAATATAAATATAAAGTAAAAATAATATAATACAGTAATAGTAGTAGTAAGATTATTAACCTTGAGTGTCTCTCTTACCTTTTTTAGGCTTGTAACTAGATCTATCCTTTAATGGTAACCACCTTTCAGGATCAGCACCAGAGGTGGTGGTGGTGTTAGTGAGTTTAGCCTTTTGTCTCCTCTTTTGTTTTGGCTTCTTCACCTTTGTTATTTTATTATGGCTAGCCAACGTGGAAGAAGAACTAATTAATGGTAAAACACCATCTTGGACTAATTGGTCAATATTAACATTGGAAATTAATGAATCAACATCAGATTGACTAAATTCAACTTGTGTTATACTTGACATTTCAAATTTTTCTAATAATGCTTGACCCTTTTGTTGATCTAATGACATTAATTTTAATGCAATGAAAATTGCAAATGTTTTTAAACTTTCATCAAAATCTTCTGAAGATGACATTAATTGTTCATTAATTGAATTTAATAAATTCGTCATTTTATTCTTTTGATCTAATGATTCATAAATTGAATATAATGTTCTACCAATACCAGGGAATTTTAATAATTCAGGTTGTGATAAAACAAGTGATTCTAAAATTAATGAAGCATATTGTAAATTCCCAATTGAAATTGCTAATTGAGTCGATAATAAAATTAGCCCAATACTATTAGTAGTGTTACATTTCTTAACTAGTGATTTAAGATTCAATTCAGAAAAATTGGAAATATTAGACAAGGCCTGTGGTAGAACATTATATTTAAATTTTAAACTAAAAGTTTCATCTTCAATTGTCTTTTTCGATAATTTCCCTAATAATAATTCATTTCTCTTTAAAATTTGTTCTTGATTAAATGAAAGTTTGGATTTTTCATTATTAATTGTATTTGGGAACCCCATTTCCCTATAAAGAATAGTAGGTTCAAAGTGTTCGTTTGAACCCGTTGCTGTAGCCATAGCCATTAAATTATTATTAATAATCAATTGAAGATCAGAACTCTCCTCCTTGGCGCTTATTTTAATGGACTCTAATAATGATTGTGATTTTTCAAATTCACCTTGTAAATAATAAACATAGGCAATTTGAATATCAATTGGTAAACATTCAGATTGAATTTCCATAGGGGTTAAATCATTACTTGAATTAATAATTAATTTAGCCCTATTAAGTTTATCTAAAGATTCTGAAAATTTATTATCTAAAATATCAATAAGTGATTCATTAAATAATTCATCATATGAACCAAATGATTGAGTTTTCGGTAATAAATTTAAACCTGAATTTGATTTTAATTGTGAAATAACTGCACGTTCATTAACTGCAATATCTTCTAAATTTTCATCATCTTCATTTTGATCTAATAAACTTTGATAAATTTCTAATGCTTTTAATTCTTCACCAGCTCTATAATAATATTGAGCTAAAATATGTTTGAAACCGATGTTTTCAGTAGAGGAGGAAGAGGTCAATTTTAATAAAAGGTCACCTCTATTAAGCTTGTAATAAACATACGCCAATTCTAATAAATGAACAGATTCAGAAATAGCATTTGGATACTTTTCAATAAGTTTTAAAGCTTGTGGGTAATTGTCTAAATTGATTTGTGCAATAAGAGCGCGTTTCAAAGCCAAAATGTTCGCGGAATCGGCGTTTAAAACAGCCAAAGCAGTGGCTAAAACTTGCTTATGCTCGTCCTTATTAGAATGGACCTCCAATTGGGCCAAAAGTGCAGTAAGATTGGCCATTCAATTAAATCTTTAAAAGGAAAATAGTGAGAGTTGGGTTTCTTGAAAAAGTGTTTTATTGAGTGAGATTTTTCAATTTTTCAATTTTTCAGTTTTCACAAAAAATTTTCCAATTAAAACCAAACCAACCAACCTTCATTCAATAACTAGACAATGTTAGCCACTAAATTTCAGGCAAACAAGACTGGATTAAGCCTTGGATTTAGCTTTAACGCTTTAGTGGGGCAAATCAGATTGGCCCACAAGAAAGTTGTTTCATCAAAAACCCACATGCAAGACTCCCCTGGTAAGAGATTAGGTCCAAAGAAATACGAAAACCATCAAGTCCACCCTGGTCAAATTTTGTATAGACAAAGAGGTACTAAATGGTACCCAGGATATGGTTGTGGTATTGGTAAAGATCATACTTTATTTGCACTTGAACCTGGGTTCGTTAAATATTATTTAGATCCTTTCCATCCAAAGAGGAAATTCATTGGTGTTGCTAAGAACAAGGATGATATCTTGCCTTATGATCATTTTGCTCCTAATGTTAGAAGACTTGGGCGTGTTGTCCTCGGTGGGAAATCTGCAGCTGAAGAATACAAAGTTTTACCTAGAAAAGTTGAATTGACTAAACAAGCTGTTTTTGAACAATTAGAAGTTAGAAATGCAAAGAGACAAGCTAAGAAGGAAGCATTTGCCAAACAATTACCAGAATTAATTAACGATGTTGATGTTGATGCTGCTGCTACTCGTTTAGTTGCCATAGATGGTCATTTAAGAGGTGGGAAATCTCTTGAAGATGCCAGATTCTACACTACTTACAATTACAAGTTCGATCTCAAACTTCAACAAACCCGTGGTGAAATTTCTGGTGATGATGTTATTGCACAAACTGCTAAGTACGTTGAAATGGCTTCTAAAGTCGATGCAGCTATCATGTTCGATTCTAAATTCCAATTAACAAAGAACCTTTCTTCAGATGAAATTTCAACTGCTAAAATTGCTTCTTATGCTGAACTTGATAAGATCTTAGGTGACTTCAAGACCCCATTGGACAAGAAATCCCGTGCTAATGTCTTAGAAATCATTAATAAACCTTTCTGGACACTTAAGGACCAATACCAGCTCCAAAAGAAATATTTAAAGCCAATTTTGAGTCCTAAGAACTACATCACTATTATGAAAATGAACACTACTACTAGACAAGCAGAACCTTTCAAGATCGTTAAGCCTTGATTGATGCTGCTCTTTTTACTGTATATATAAATATATTAAGACATCTATATAATTATTTAGTTAGATCTACAACTACAACTATATCGTTTCTTAAATAAAGAAATTTTTCATAATAGTCCGATTATTTATTTAATACTCATCTTCTTCTTCAGCTAGTACACACACACTCTCTATGACTATTCTTAGCGATTGTTCTCAAATAATACAGCAATTTTTGAAGCTGAATCCTGATGACTATTCACCTGGCTTTTTAAACACTCTTTTACCATCTTGGACGCCAAAATTACACAGTTTAGTCCAATCAAGAGTAATGGATACTTATAAGGATTTACATTACACTGTATCCAAATACGGTTTGGACCATCTATCCGTGTCTTACAATGGGGGGAAAGATTGTCTTGTGTTACTGGTGATTTATCTGGCTGTTATTTTCGACATCCACGGTGAAGAAGGAGTCGAGACCGTAAAGTCCGTTTATGTTCATACGGAACCTGAATTCGAAGAACAAATGGTCTTTCTTAGAGACAGTGTTGAAATGTTCGGCTTAGACTTTACAGTGGTTTATTTACAACCGAAAACTGCCAATGAATCTAATGATATCGACGATAAAGATATTTTACAAAAACATGCTAATGATTGTACTTCCACTTCAACTTCTTGTAAATTCCATGCAATGTTCTCTCCTACTAGTACTCTTCAATCAGGGTTTAAAGTTTATTTAGAAAGGGAACCAAAAGTAAAAGCCATTATTTCAGGTGTTAGACGTACTGATCCATATGCAAGTGAATTGAATTTAGAACAAAAAACAGATTCTGAAAAAGGTTGGCCTGATTTCATTCGTGTTAACCCAGTTTTAGAATGGAATACTGCTGAAGTTTGGTGTTTTGTTAGATGGATGTACAAATTTACAAACACTAGCACCAACACTAATATTAATTATTGCCCATTATATGATATGGGTTATACAAGTTTAGGTGGAAGATATAATACTATTAAAAACCCACTGTTATTAAATGACGATGGGAGGACTTATAAAGCCGCTTGGGAAGTTGTTCAAGATGACATTGAAAGATTAGGAAGAAATCAAAAGGGGAAAGTTTAGAAAGAGAGAAATACGTCTGTGCTGCTCTCTTCTTTTCTCTTTTTAATATACCCTAAAAAGCTCTTACTATTGCTCTTAAGTACCTCATAATATTCAAACACTATGCTTTTTTTTGTTTTTCGTTTATTATGTTTATATATATATATATACTTTTTTAATAAAATCAGCCAACTAGTTACCAGCTACTACTATATTAAATCTTCAGGATGACCATTCTTAGCAACTCTTATTGCCTCTTCTTCAAAACCATCAACTTTAATATATGCAATACCATTATTTTGTAATTTTTCTAAACTAACATTCTTAGTAACAAAAGTCCCCGGTTCCATAACACCAACGAAACATGTACTAACTTTTTGTGGAGGTTTTTCTAATGTAACACCTTGTAAATTTGTATATTTTTCCAAGTTAGGAACGTTATCATCATCATCATCTTTATGACTTGCTTGCAAAATTCTTTTTAAACATGGTAAATTACCACTTAATCTTAATGAACATGGTTCCATAGTAGTGTAAACTTCAGTCCCCCATGGGATTTTAGAATCAATTTTTTCTAATGCACATTGTTCTGCATGTGTATTACCTGGTAATTCACGTGAAAACCCTGATGAAATAATATTCCCATTATGAACTAAAACACAACCAACGCAAAAAGCTGTTGTCGTTGGTGGGGATAATTTAGCTTGATCCATTGCCAATGTCATATTTCTCTCAGATTTCCCAGATGCCCATGATGGGAGTTTTGTTTGATACGACCAACCAATAGTAGTTGGTGATGGGCTACCAGCCTTTTCAAGTTCTATTTCTAGTTCAGGTTCCTCTGTTGAATAATATTTATAAGCATGCAAATATAACTCTAAATCATTAGGACCAGGATCTGAGTATAAATCTATCCCACATTCTTCACATTGTTCACCATTAAGAACTTCACCCTCACCTTCAGGATGTAACCAAGAAATGGCAGTTTCTGTTTTACCAACTTTATCCAGTTTATTCATAACATCTTGCAGATTATATTCACCACCTTTCCCTATTTTGTCACCCCAAATTTTGGGTGATGAATATAATGGATCATTAGTAATTGCATGCCCTAAATATTGTAAATGGACTCTAATTTGATGTGTTCTACCAGTATGTGGTTTACAAAGAACAATAGAAGTCCCCTCTTCAGGATCATAACTAACTCTTTGAAATGTAGTACTTGCTATTTTTGAATCATATTCCCCATTAGGATCAACAATATTTAAAGCTAATCTTGGATCAACACAATGTAAATTCATATCAACTTTAAATGTACCTAATGGGAATTCACCAATAACTTTAGCCATATATTCTTTAGCAACTTGTCTATCTCTAATTTGTTTAACTAATTTATCACATCCAGCTGGGGTTTTACCTAAAAACATTAAACCTGAAGTTAATCTATCTAATCTATTACATGGGTTTGCTTTAATTCCCATTTCCCTTTCCATTATATAAGTAACTGAATTATGCCTATATCTCCCCGTTGGATGAACAGGAACTCCACTTGGTTTATCAATAACAACAATCTCATCATCTTCAAAAACAATCCCAATTGGTTTATTAGAAACTGGTGGTTCATGTCTATGCATATTATGAGATAATAATGCACCATTTTTTAAAATTGTATTTCTTTCAGCTGGTTTCCCATTAACGAAAACTTTCCCATTATCTAATGTCCTTTCATAATATGATTTAGGATAAAGTCTGAATTCATTGGCGAAAATATCAATTAATGTTCTATCTCTCCATCGCATTTTACAATATGTGAGATAATTATAATAATATGGTTCAACTCGCCTTAAAGTGTTGTTTATAATATATTTCGGTGGTGCTGGTGTCATTTCTTCTACAGCCTTGACCTGTTTCGTATTAGGTTCCATTTAATTAATGAATAGAATAAAAAGCTAGTGTATTTGAAATTTTTCACTTACTATGTAAAAGTTAAATTTGATAAATGAAATTTAATATATATTTAAAAGGGTTTAAGTGGTAGGAGTTGTTTGTCCTTGAACAGTTAAAAGGTGCTCCTAAACTTTTAATTTATATACAAAATTCAACAATTTTCAATATCATTTGATTACGTAATCAATCAAATAGTTGGAAACTTTTCACATTTGAATTTTTTCACATTTGAAAAGTACAGTCAAAGTACTATTTCTTCATCTCATTAATGATCGGTGTTTTGTCACAATTGAAAAGGACATTTTCTACTATTAAAGTGGAAAACCCTGCTTTAAAATCTTATAGTTTATTTCCACCACAAGTTAGACCAACTTTACAACAATTAGATGCTATTGCACCAAGATTCGATCTTCAAAAAGATCAAATTGATATTTTAACTGACCCTAAATTATTTTATTCAACTTTAAAGGATAAAATTATAAATGCAAAACATAGAATTTTCCTTTCTTCATTATACATTGGGAAATCACAAACTGATTTAATGGAAACTTTATCTCAAGCATTGAAAAATCAACCGAATCTTCAAGTTGATATTTTAGTTGATTGTATAAGATCTACTAGAGATATTCCAAAACATTCATCTGCTACTTTATTAGCAAGTTTAGTTGATAAATTTGGTAAAGATCGTGTTAATATTAGAATGTATCATACCCCACATTTAAATGGTTGGCAAGCGAAAATTGTCCCAAAGAGATTTAATGAAATTTATGGTTTACAACATATGAAAATTTATGGTATTGATGATGAAGTTATTTTATCAGGTGCTAATTTATCATCTGATTATTTCACAAATAGACAAGATAGATATTGGATTTTCAAGGATAAATATTTAGCAAATTATTATTATAGAGTTCAAAATACTATTGGGAAATTAAGTTATAAATTAATTTCTGCAAATACAAAACTGGGGTTTTACCTTGATTGGCCAACTTCTAATTATGCTTCTCAACCACATGTAAATGTTGATCATTTTATTAGAGATGCAACTAAATATTTAGTACCAGTATTGAAGAGTAAAGTTGAAAATGAAATTCGTCCACCATTAGCTGAAGAGGGAGAATCACCATGTACTATTGTTTACCCAGTTTCTTCTTTTACACCATTATTAAAACCAGATCAATCAACTGAATTATTAGCCATTAATAGAGTTTTAGCATTATTAGATGAGAAATTTGCATATTTTACTTTAACAGTTGGTTATTTTAATGTTTTCCCATCAATATGGCAAAGATTAACACATGCACGTTGTGGTGGTGAAATTATTATTGCATCACCAGAATCAAATTCATTTTATGAATCCAAGGGGATTTCAAAATATTTACCTGATGCATATGTTTATATTTCATCAATTTTCATGAAGGATATTTTAATTAATGAAGGTCAAATTCCTCATAAGACATCAATTATGAAATTAATGGATTGGACTAATAAATGGTATAATAATATTTCAACAGCATTTTATGCACCAAATGAAAAGGATAATAAAGCTAAAGATAATAATAAACAAATTATGGAAAGTGCTAAAACCTCAACTCCAACAATTGATAAACCAAATCGTATTAAATTATTAGAATGGAGAAGGGGGACAGTTAATAAACCTAATGGTTGGTCATATCATGCAAAAGGGATTTGGATTAATTTACCAAATGATCCATTACCAAGTATAACAGTTGTTGGTTCATCACAATATACACAACGTGCATATAGATTAGATTTAGAATCTAATGCAGTTGTTATTACATTAGATGAAACTTTAAAAAATAAAATGAAGAATGAAATTGATCATTTAAAAAATAATACAAGAGAATTAGGTTTAAAAGATTATGAAACTGGTGAAAGAAAGGGTGATTTATGGATTAAAATTGTTACTAAAATTTTGACTAAATTCATGTAATTAATAATACTCGCAAGCACGCACAATTTGTACATATAATAAATAATACACATATACATATACATATACATTTATAAATACATCTTTATAAAAGAGATGATAATATCTTATTAATATACATTACTTTGATACATTGATATATTGTTTGATTGGAGGATAAAGTGAAGTGAATAAATAAAATAATGCTTAGCAAAAAAATGATAGGTATGTATGTAATATATAAACCGTTTACAATACGGAGGTAAATATTCATAAGTAAAGTGTTAAATATAATAGAAAGTAATCTATTTAAAAAAGAAGTTATGACTATGCCATGACGATAAAGTTATCTAAAATGAATTTGAATGTATTAAAAATGAGATTTCGCTAGCTGGAACATCCAGTGCTCTGCACTGCCTCTCCCGCTTTCTAATTAAAAGTTAAACCATGGCACACTTTCCTCTTCAGTGAGGAAACTCTTTCTTCTAGGGATTTCCTGATCAGAAAGCTGTTGTTGTTGATCTTGATCTGTCTGTTTTGGGATCCAGAAAATCGATGAAACTCTAGATTGTTGTTCGGGCTTAGGCGCATGATCATCATCAACTGGGATCCCTTGTGTGTGGTTGTGCTTGTGGTTCTTCGCTTGTGCTAACAATGCGTAACTCATTTATAGTATGTTTTATAAAGAAAGAATTAAAGATAGGCTGACTGACTTGTACAGTCCCCCCCGCTTTAATATTAACTCCCTCCATTTTTTTTACTTTTTTTTTTTTAAATATGAAAGTAGTTGAAAGATAACTAATGTAACATACACTGAGTAACTTATCTACGGTTAAGTAACGATTTAACATGCTTTTAAAGCACGTTTTTAACCAAACAGAACAGCCTTTTAAGTGTTTTTTTGATTTGATATCGGAAAAACTTTTTATAATGCTCATGTTCATTTGAATATATTAAAGATGATTAAGAGGATCAATTTTTATGATATATTATATATACAAAGGTGTACTATAAAAAAAAGGATAAAGAGGGGAAGAGATATATAACTATAACTATTATTTAATTAGTTGTATGTGGATTTGTAAATGTGTTAAAAGAGCTTGTCATCAATTATTTTAATTCTTACCAGCAAGGACATTTCTCTTTGATTTAACAGCTTCTGCTAATTCAATAAGAACCTTTTCAGTATCTTCCCAATTAATACAAGCATCAGTAATTGAACAACCATATTTAAGAGCATTTTTACCACCTTCTTCTAAAGGTGGGACATTTTGTCTACCTTCTTCAATATTAGATTCAATCATTAAACCACAAATAGAAGTATTACCTTCAGCAACTTGTTTAGCAACAGCAGAAGAAACAATTGGTTGATTTTTATGATTTTTTTGAGAATTCCCATGAGAACAATCAATCATAATTCTTGCTTCACCTGGTTTAGACATACCGGATTTTTCAAGAGCCATTTCAGCTTGTTTAACAGATTCTGAATCAAAATTAGTACCTGTTTTACCACCACGGAGAATAACGAAAGTATCTTCATTACCTTCAGTACCAACAATTGCAACAACACCAGGTTTAGTAACAGAAAGGAAATGATGAGGATGTTTAGCAGAACCCATTGCATCAATGGCAACACCTAATGTACCATCAGTACCATTTTTGAAACCAACAGGGAATGATAAACCTGAAGCTAATTCTCTATGTAATTGAGATTCAGTTGTTCTAGCACCAATTGCACCAACTGAGAATAAATCAGATAAGAATTGTGGGGAAATTGTATCAAGCATTTCACCTGCAATTGGTAATTTTTCAGTTAATTTAACAAATAATTCTCTTGAAATTCTTAAACCTTTATTAATATTAAAAGAACCATCAATATCAGGATCATTAATTAAACCTTTCCAACCAACTGTTGTTCTTGGTTTTTCTAAATAAGCTCTCATAACAATATGTAATTCACCCTTTAATTGTTGATTAATTTTATCTAATCTATTACAATAATCTAAAGCAGCTTCAGTATCATGAATTGAACAAGGTCCAACAACAATTAATAAACGATCATCCTTACCTTGTAAAATTTTAACGGCATCTTCCCTACCTTTAAGAATCACTTGTTCATTAATAGGTTTAAGTGGGAATTCAGATTGAAGTAAATCTGGTGGGGTTAATGGGTTATAACCTGAAATTCTCCAGTCTTCAGACTTTGTTCTATCACCAACATTTGGGTTTTGAAGGAACATCTTTGAGTGTTGCTTTTCGATGGTTTGTGTTAGTATAAGTTAAAATAAAAATTAAGAGCCAAAGTAAACCCTTACATACAGTCATATTGTTAAATAGCAATAAATTGAGATAAACGTGATGTAATGAATGTGATGAGATGATCCGGAAAAAAAAAAAAAAAAAAAAAAAAATTCAATTTGAAATTTGTGTCAAACAAAAATCAGTCATAGAATTTCCATTTCCATTTACATACATTAAAATTAAAATTAAAATTAAAAGTAAAATTAAAAATTGGGAAAATCCACTTTGTCAAACGAAACTGCTGAGATTGAAATTCACAATGGGCTTTAAATAAATCGTCATTAATAGCTAATAAACTGACCAAAAAAACAGCCAGCAACTAACTGATTGTACATGAGCGTTTTTATTTATCAAATAATAAGCTAAACAATAATAATATTAACTAAGCAAGAGCTCCCATTGGATCATAATAAGGCAAGACCTTGAACTCCTTACTCTTCCAAATTTTAACTAATCTCTTTGGAACGTGACCTTTGTTTGTAACAATTTGAAGAACGTATTCATCAAACCATTTATCAGTCATAATAAAATAACCTTTATGTTCACCATATTCACCCCATGAATTTTCAACTTTCCATCTAATTGGTTTCCCATTTTGTAAATGGACACCTGTTAAAACCATTGCATGAGTCATTTGTGATGAACCTGTTTGTAATCTTTGTCTCTTTGTTAAATTCATTTCTAAACCAAAACCTAATTTATAATCCCATGAATCAACATCTAAAAGCCCCATATCTTTATCATTAAATTTCCCAACATCAGAACCAAAGAAAACTGGGGTATTTGACTTAATCATTGAAATTGCAGCATTTTTCAATTCATCAATTGATGTATTAACATATTCAATTTTTTTCCCAGTTTCAATATTACCTAATTTATCAACAGTATAAAGACCTTCATTATTACGTGGGTCATGAATAAGTGAAAAATGAGAATTTGCATCAAAATTAAGAATTTCATTATAAAATTTTAATGGTGTTGATTCTAATTGATGGAAAGCACCAAATTTATCCTTATATTCCCAAATAAAAGTATCATCAGATTTTGGTGGGATACCCAGTGTAAGTGATAAAATTGAATGAATTTCTTTAATCATTTGTTCTTTAACTTTTGTAAAATTTGGTAATGAATCATCACCAATTTCAATACCCTTTTCAATTAAGGAATTTTCTTTATCCTTTAATGAACGTAAAACTAAGGCAAATTCTCTTAATTTATTATTAATAAGGTAATTCAATGGACCAGAATTAATACTTGAAGCAGAATCTTTATAAATACTCTTTGGTATTAAACCATATTTATTAACTAAATTAACAACCATATCCCATTGACCACCATCATTTTCTGGTAATTGAAATAAAAATTGCACTAATCTAGATTCAATATCTTCATCTGAACATTCTAAAATTCTATTAAGGAACCAATTACATTTTTCAAGTTTATCATAAAAAAAGAGATAATTTTGTGAAAATTCAAATTCTTCTAAATTGAATTGATTTTTGATAATTTCCTTAAAAACATTAGTAGAAGCAAATAACCAACATCTACCACTTGATTTTTGATTTGTAATTGGCCCACCTTCAAATTTAACTTGATAATTGAACAAATCGACATTATTATTGTTTTGCTTAGAAGTGTTTGCAATGACATGGTTAATGTCATTTCCGGTAAAACAGTTCATTGCTAAAAATTTAGTAGAATCAGAAAGGATACAATCAGACCAAATTTGAAGGTTATCATTAACAATTGGTGAATTGGCAGAAAAGGAGTCTGAACCGGAATCGGAACTGGATTCGGACCCGGATTTGGCTAAGACACCATGAAGTTTTTCAAGAAGTGCCTCATCAGCTGTGGCAGTAGAAACGTAGTTGTAAGTAGGAGTGGAAGCTTGTTGTCCCATTTTTTCTATTAAAAGAAGAGAGTTGTTAATTAATTTTATAAAATCCGATAAGAAGAGAAAGTGAATGAAACCCTTGCTCAGCATCAGCATATTTATAGATGATTCAATAAGTTGATAGATGAATAAGAAGTGGTTAATCAAATAAGAAAAACAAGGAAGACAAACAACAATTTTATTTTGTTCAAATGATTCATTTACCAGCTTCCAAAGGTTGTTATTTGATTATGTTAAAGATTTTTTTTTAAAAGTGAAAATTCGATGTTTTAATGGAAACATTTTACAAAGGAATGTGAAAGGACTTTCCATTGAAACTTTTAAGGTTTCGTTACGTTACATTACATTTCATAGTATTTTATTTAATTTAAAGATTTCTTGGCATGGCAAATTTTTCACAAATTAGAAACAAACAATAGTAAAAATGGTTATGATGTGAATATCCAAATGGAAAACACAAGTATGGTATGGATAATCTCATTAATTCAACAGAGAACACTATTATTTTAAGGTATTGTTACATATTATATTACCAATTTTTGTATTCTGATTGGTTGAATTGTTAAAATCAATTGAAATTTTTCGTGTATACAACAACATCATCATATACATATACACTTATTTCTCTATTGTTAAAGATGACTGAAGAGGTCAGACGATCCCGTGCGAGTACAATCTCGCGTCTGAGCCGCTTTTTCACGTCTACATCTACGTCTACTTCTGGAAATGAAAACTCGCAAACAAATAATAATACCCTTTCAAAGGACAACCATTCAGTTTATTCAACTGAATCGAATTCTAATTCAGCCCAATCACAATTATCACTGGAAAGTTCTTCAGGGGTTTCTCGGAATACATCTATTAGGAAACCTAATTCACAACCACCACCACCAGCTGCTGCTGCTGCTACTGCTGCTATGGCGCGATTTATGATTATCCAAGATGGACAGCAACATCATGAACATCATCTTAAAGTGGTGAAACGTCAGGAAAAACTTGGACAAATGGTTAAAGATTGGATAGGTGGTTCAGCTAAGAAAAGATCTGTTGCAGTTAGTGCAGTCCCTGGGCTTTTCCCACCAACTTTATTTGCTACTTATATGAAAGATATTGATGATCCTGCATTTTCTAAAATTGAACAAACTCAACATTCATTTCAAAGTGTTATCCCAATTACTGCAAAGGATGGTATGAATATAAAACAACAAACAAAAGTTGAAAATTTCGAAGTTAAATATGGGAAATGTCAAGAAATAATTGGTCGTGGTACATTTGGTGTTGTAAGAGTTGCTCATAAGAAACAAGCTGATAAAACAGAAATTTTATACGCAGTTAAAGAATTCACTCGTAAACAAAATGAATCTGATAAGAAATATTCAAATAGGTTAACAAATGAATTTTGTATTTCATCTTCATTAAAACATGTTAATATAATTAATGCTTATGATCTTTTTAAAGATTCCAAGGGGGATTATTGTGAAGTTATGGAATATTGTCAAGGTGGTGATTTATATTCATTAATTATAACTGCTGGGAAATTAGAATATGCAGAAGCTGATTGTTTTTTTAGACAATTAGTACGTGCTGTTGATTATATGCATTCAATGGGGGTTTCTCATAGAGATTTAAAACCAGAAAATATTTTACTTACTCATGATGGGACATTAAAGATAACTGATTTTGGTAATTCTGAATGTTTTAAAATGGCATGGGAGGATGAAATTCAAATGTCACATGGGATTTCAGGGTCTTCACCTTATATTGCACCTGAAGAATACATTAAAGAAGAATATGATCCAAGATGTGTTGATGTTTGGGCATGTGGTGTTATATACATGGCAATGCGTACGGGTAGACAATTATGGGAAACTGCAAAGAGGGGTGATTCCTTTTTCGAACAATATTTGAAAAATAGAAGAGATGCTAAAGGTTATGAACCAATTGAGGCTTTAAAGAGGGCTAGATGTAGAAATGTGATTTACAGTATACTAGACCCAAAACCAGAGAGAAGAATAACGGCTCGACAAGTGTTGAATTCTGAATGGGTTAGAGAGATCAAATGTTGTAAGAGTTGAATTGAATTAAAAGGGTAGTAATAATGTAGAAAGCAATAAACTGTGTTTTATAGAGGTTTATAATAACGACTTGGAAATGAAATGAAATGAAATGAGCACTTTTTCTTTTTTCTTTGTAAAATGAAAAATAAAAGAAAAAATCAAGAAAAGTTAAAATTTTGGTTAAAACCCTTTTGTTAAGCAAAGCCCTTTCCTTTTATTTCACCATGCCCAAGTCCCGTCTCGTCTTTTGGACAGGACGGCTCCAGCTGGTGGCAAACACTGTGCTGCTGCAAATGCTGCGTTGGCCATTGCTGACTTTTTTGTTGCCCGCTGGGCTTTTTTTGATTTTGGGGTACATTTCACTCGGGGAGCTCTTCCAGCTACTTCCTACACATACTGACGCGGAAAATACCATAAGAGCTGTTGCAGTTGACCGTATATTACCCACGGGCCAATCGGATTTGATATTACGCGTTTTCGAAGTGGGATTCGATTCAAATTCACCCAATTCAAGTTTGGACACGTTACTCTCTGTGGAACAAGATCTATTTAAAGGAGTGGATCAATCGAAGCTTAATCTATATTCATTAATTGACTACTGGGACAGAAATAGCACCCTTTGGCAATTGGACAATAATATCCTTTCAACTCTTCAATTGCATCCAAATAAAGTAAGATTTAACCAAAGGCTCAGTGACATCAAATTATTCACTGGAGTCAAGAAAATCAATGGAGTAATTAGGGACATTGAAAATGCTAGAATTATATGTCTTTATGAATCATCCAAATTCATCGATGAAAAAATCGAACAAAACTTTTTAAAATTAACAAATCAAAAATCAATTGATTTATCAAAGTTCCATGGTTCAAGTTATAAATTACATCCAACTCATAGTTCATACATTGAGAAAAAAATTGTTGAATTTTTACCATGGTCATTAATTATATTTATTTTAATAACCTCCATCAATATCCAAGGTTTAAAATTTAAATTGGGGGTTATTTTTGCATTATTTTGTCAATTCATCATGTCAATTTGTTCAAGTATTACAATTTATAAATTATTCATAAATGATTTTATTTTATTCCATCAATTACCAGCACTTCAATCACTTTGGTTACCATTTGTACTCGTTTGGGAAACTTTTGGTACTATAATGAAACATTATTTAAATCTTTCTAAAGTTCAACATATGAGAAATGATTCAACAATTAACAATGATTTCACTTTAAGATTTCGTAGAGCTGTTATTTCATCATTTAGTGATTCATTTAATGTTTTCGTTAGTGTTGAATTAATTTTATTAAGTATATTAATTCATTCAAAATCAATATTAACAACTCAATATTGTATCTTTACAATTTTATGCATATTTTTCAATTTTATTATGACATTTTCATATTTTATCATGATATTAGTTTTTGATCTTAAAATAACAAATAATAAAATTGATTCAAATTCATTAACATCAATATTACCATTTAATTCAACATCATTTGTTCAATATTTGAATCAAAAATTATTAAAAATTAAATTACCAATATTTAATTCATTTTGGACAATTATATTATACATTACCATCTTATTATTAATTTTTATTAGATGGACAGCTGGTGATCATTCAAATGGTACAGCTACCAACATTTTTTTGAACAAACGTGGGTTTGTTTTAGACACTGAACAATTATTAGGATTAGATCAATTAAATGAAATTAAAGTTTTAGTTCATCATCCATTATCAATTAATGCCAAATTGAATGTTAAAGATATTAATTCATGGAATTTATTATACATAATTGAATTATTATCAATTACATTATTCATGATTTTTACAACAATTTCAATTTTGAAGATTGTATTCCCAATTGAATTGAAAAATAAATTCTTCTTAACTAGTGAATTTTTAATATCTGATAATGAAAATTTCCCTAAATTAGTTTTAGATGAATATGATAAATTGACAATTCCTAAATCATTATTTGAATCGAAGGAATTAACAAATGGTGGTCATTCATTACAAGTTAATAAAATTTATACAACTTCATGTCCATTCATTATTTCAGTTGGTTTAGATAATAAAATTTTAGTTTGGTCACCAATGAATTCACCAATTCCATTACCTGTTGAGTTACCTATTCCACATTATGGTTTACCTATTAAATGCGTTTCTATGTCTGATTCTGGTTCTTTAATTACTGTATTTTTAACAAATGGAGATGTTAAATGTTGGTCAAGATTATCTAAATCATGGATTTGGGATATTAACATTGTTGGTGATTCAAAAATTTTAGAAACATTTTTCAGAAAGAGAAAGTTGAAAATTACTGGTAGGAGAACATTAACAACGAATAAATCAACTAAAAAGGTTAATAGTAATAGTAATAGTAGTACAGATGTTAATTCATCAAGAGAATTAAAACCAAGGAAAGTTAGAACTAGAACACCAAGATCATCATCATCATCATCAACAAAAAAAGTTGAAGATAAAATCCAACAAAACAAAGTTCAAGTCCAAGTTCAACCAATTATTAAAGAAGAAAAAACAACACCAGAAATTGATTCAGATTCTTTTTCATCTGATAAATATACATCAAACTCTTCACAAAATATGGCAAGAAGTACCTCAATGGATTCAGATTTTGAAAAATCAACCGATTTACCAAAATTGAATATGAATTCAATTATGGAATTTGTTATTGTTTTTAATGATGGTACGATTAAATCAATTGATTGTCAAACTGGTGCAATGGAAACAACACAAATTAGTTCAAATTCAAATCCATGTATTATATTAGCAGCTAAGAAACTTTGTTCACCAAGAGTTAATGATAGAATTGTTGGTATTAATGAAGATGGTTCATTATTAGTTTCAACTAGTGTTAATAATAAATGGATTTCAAGAGTTGTTAAAATTGATGAAACTAATTATAATATGGGTAAATCATTAGTAACACCAGCTATTTTATCACAAGAATTTGAACAAGAAAATCCACTTAATAAATTACAATTACAAGAAGAAGAAGAAGAAGAACAACAACCTATTAATTTTAAGGATATTATTATGGAAACAGTTCCATTTGTTGGTATGATAGTTAGAGCATTTTCATTAAAGGCCCAATTAATTGATGTTCAAACAGGGATTATTTTAAAAGAATGGCCAATTGGTGTTTTCCAACCAAATAGTTTTAAAGTTTTTCATCCTGAACCAAGTCATTGTAGATTTTGTGGTTGTGCATCAATTGCATCATTTTCAATTGCATATACTGAATTATCAACTCATACATTAATTATGCATACATTTTCAATTGATAATAGAGCTAAGAATAATATTTGTCTTAGAGTTGAAAGGGATTCAAGGGAAACTAGATGTTTAGGTTTTAAATCAGTTACTGAACATCAACATTGGTTAACAGGAATTGAAGGATGGTGTGCTAATGATATGAATATGATAATGGGTATTAGAAGAAAGGATGGTAAACATGAAGCTGATTCATCATCATCATCATCATCATCATTATTAAGTAGTGGTGATGATGATGATGAATGTAATAAGAAAGAAGGGTTACGTAATAGAAAGAAGGGAGGAAAAATGGAAAGGAAAAATAAATTGAATGAAATATGGGAAGGTTTTACAATGTCAAGTTCAGGTGCTGTTAGATTTTATGATATACCAGTTGGAGCTGAACCAAATGTTTCAATTGAAAAATTAGGACCAATTGAAAAATTTGGGCATAAATCAATTATTGTCCCATTTGGTAATATTATGAAAATATTTTATTTAGGTGATGGTAACTTGATTGAAGAAATTAAAAAAGAAGATGAAGAAATTGGAAATACGTTGAGTTTTATCAACAGGAGGAAAAAAATGAGGGTTAAAAAATATGATTTAACACATTCAACAAAGTTTTAAAGTGTTGACTTATTTTTGTTAAAGATGTATATATGTATATTAGTATGTATACATTGAAATTATTTATTTATTTGTTCATTAACAAGAACAGAGATTAGAGATCATCGATGAGCCAATGAGCGTAATAATATGATTTGTCATCTGTCCCAATCAGGTAATTAGCGATAGTTAGAAAAATGCCTATATAAAGCCACTGATAGTGAATTTCCATACACTTTCCATGTATTACTTTTTCTTATACTAAACAAACAATGAGTACAGTCCCAGAAACTTTCCACGGTTTTGCCGTTATGGATCCTAGTGAAGAAACATGGTCTTCAGTTGAGAAGATTGATGTTGTTCCAAAGCCTTTTGAGGAGTTCGATGTGGACATCAAGATCTCATGCTGTTCTATTTGTGGGTCTGATGCTCACGCTGCTAGAAATGGTTGGGGGAAAAAGGACGCTCAATTCCCGCTTGTTGTTGGACATGAAATTATTGGTGAAGTTGTAAGAATTGGTCCAAAGGTAACTGATTTCAAACTTGGTGATAGAGTTGGTGTTGGTGCACAATCTTATGCTTGTTTAGAAGCTGATTGTAAGATGTGTTCATCCAATAACGAAATTTATTGTCCTAAATTAGTTCATACATTTGGTGGTTATTACACTAACAAGGATGGTTCAAAGACTTTTTCTCAAGGTGGTTATGCTGATTATATTAGAATCCATGAATATTTCGTCTTTCACATTCCAGAAGAATTAAAGGATGAAGAAGCAGCTCCATTTTTATGTGCTGGTATTACTACTTATTCACCAATTATTAGAAATTTACCTCATGGTGTTGCTAAGCCAAAAGTTGGTGTTGTTGGTTTAGGTGGTTTAGGTATGATGGCAATTCAATGGTGTAAGGCATTAGGTTGTGAAACTTATGTCTTTTCAAGAGGTGATTCTAAAAAAGAAGATGCTATTAAATTAGGTGCTGATCATTTCATTGCTACAGGTAATGATGCTAATTGGGTCCAAGCTAATAATATTGAATTTGAATTAGATTTAATGGTTTGTACTGCTAACTCTGCAGAAAATTTCGATTTGAATACTTATCTGAGAGTTTTGAAGATTAATGCTAAATGGGTTTCTGTCGGGTTACCTGAGACTCCATTTACCGTTTCTCCAAGAACATTTTTTGCCAATGCATGTTTTATGGGTGCTTCTCATTTAGGTTCACACGTTGAAATGATTGACATGTTTAAATTAGCAGTTGAAAAAAATGTTAGACCAATGATTGAATGTTTACCAATGTCAAAGGAAAATGTCAAGATTGGTTTAGAAAAATGCCATTACAACAAATGTAGATATAGAGTTGCTTTAACAAATGCTCAAGAAGCCTTTAATTAAAGGGTGACGTATACAGTAATTTATACATACATACATACATACATATATACAACAAATAACGAATTTATTCATTCTTTACTTTATTTTACCTTTTCGTTATAGGTAAACGCTAATAAAAAAATAGAAAATATAACAGATACAAAATACAAAAAATGATTATATACATATGATAAATAGATTTAATTTAATTTGAAATGAACTTTATGCAGTAGTGTTAGTGTTAAATATAACATAAGATTGCAATAAATGAATGAGTTACAAGAACAAGAACAAGAACAAGAACAAGAACAAGAACAAGAACAAGAACAAGAACAAGAACAAGAACAGACAGACAACAGCAATATTTCAAAGAAAACAGGAAAGGAGGGAATCAAAAGTTAAAGTTATGGCGACATCAAGCCGTCGTTAAGTATATAAATACTTTGTAAATTCATCAATGAAACTGTAAATGCTTTAGAGACTTTCATCATCTTCAGTAACATTCTTTTCTAAATCAACCAAGATTGCTCTTGGTAAATTAGAATCCTTTCTTGGTTTTCTCACAGTAACTGGTGAATCCCTTTGAGGTAATTTTGTCCATTTGACTTGTTTATTAACAGTGAATTTATCCCAAGATTCTAATGCAAAATTTTTCAAATTAACAAGATGAGGTCCAACATATTTAACTAAACCACAAACAATCATATATTCACAGAAAACAAAGAAAATGGCTAAGAAGACACAAAAGACAATTGTAAATGGTAAATATTTCAGCATGAAGAACATTAAACCTGCATCACTTTTATGCCAAGAAGAACCTTTAACAATTTTAAAGAATGGATTTGGACCTGATTTATAATCTTGTGGCATAAGAATTCTTAAAGCCATTGGTGGTTCACCCCATCTAATATATTGTTTCCAAACTTGTGATAAAAATAATGGACCAGTTGAATACATGATTGTAATATAAGGAACAAGCCAATTAATTTTAAATTTATTCAATTGGACAATAACTTTAAGGAAGAATGGATGTTGTGGAATCGAACCCATAACATCATTTGAAATCCCAGTTGGATTTGTCTTACGAACAAAAGCAGGGACTTTTAATAATGGGTCTAAATTTCTGTTACAAGTATCATCTAAATCGATGTAAATACCCCCATAATGAGCTAAAATGAAATATCTAATTGTATCAGCACGTTCAATAGGATAAGGATATGAATCAAAAGTTTTCAGGAACCATGGGTAATTTTCAGAAATGAAATCTCTTGCCATTTCATCAGTCCATAAAATATATTGATAATCTGGATTTAATTCTTGACATTTCTTTTGGCTATCCTTCCAGATTTCCGGGATTTCTTCAGTCTTGTAAGTTTGATGGATGATCTTTGGGATCAGTTGGTCTTGACTTGAAGGTATAGAGTTTAGTTCAGATTGAGTGAATGCGTATTGAGCGGAAGTGTCGTAAAGTACCGTAATGAGATCGAACAAAAACCAAACTAGGTAGAAAAAGAGCACAACATGTGCCCACAATAGAATACGGCCTTCCTTGTTTAATCTCATCCTTTAATAAGGGGAGTTTATTTATTTTAAAAGAAATATGAGAGGCTTGCTAAATCTCAATTAAACAAATAAACAAAAAACGAGGCTGACCGCGTTTCTTTTCGGCTAATTTTAGTACCGTGCCCAAACTGCTCAGCGGCACCAGTTGGCAATTTCCAAAGCGTGTCGATTTCCCCGAATTAATACCGAGAACGTCCTGTATTCCCACCCGAATTGAATGGACGTTTAATTGTTCGAAAATTCAACACATTCACTATAAAATGATATTAATTTAAATGAAAATCAAATTTTTTCATGCTGAGCATAAAAAAATCACTGCGCCGCAATTTAAAATTTTTATGCGCCGCAATTTATGCTCAGCATTTTTTTTTTTACAATTTTTTTTTTTTTTTTTCAAACAAAAACTTTTTTTTTTGAATTTTTTTTGTGGGAAAAAAACTTTTTTTTGAAATTTGCTGAAATTTTTCACTTTACCAACCTTTCTCCCTACCAAAAGAGCATTAATCAACCATGAGTGAACCAGTCCAGGAAGTCCCACCAGTCCAAGTCGAAGCTACTACCACTGCTGCTACTACTCCAGTTACAACTGAAGCTTCATCTGCTTCTCCAAAGGCTTCTGCTTCTCCTGTTTTAAAACCGGCTCCAGTTCCAACTACTACTGCCTGGAATACTAATAATGAAACTAAAGTCATTCCTTCAATTTCTTTTGATGCTGATAGTATAATAAGAAGAAAACCACAACCACCAAAGGAAAACAGACGTTCTAAGAGAAAGACAGCTAAGGATGGTCAACAACAACAACAGCAGCAACATCAACAAAATAACAGAAAGAAATCATCATCATCATCATCATCAACATCAACTACAACAAATGAAAAGAGAGCTAACTCAAAGGATGATCAAAATGACTCTACTGGTAAGAGAACTAGAAACCAATCTTCTACTAAATCACAACAACAACAAAAAAATAAACATAATAATAATAACACTAACATTAGAACTCGTTCTTCTAATCCTTATATTATTAATATTCAAGATATTGAACTTGGTACTGTGGTGAATTGGCCAAATGAAGAAGCTAAAGGTCAAGCAATTGCTGCTTGTACTCAACAATTAGAATATTATTTAGGTATTAATAATTTACTCAAGGATATATACTTGCGTAAACATATGAATTCTCAAGGTTGGATTTTATTAAAGGATATTGCTCAATTTACCCGTATGAAAGCCATCACTGGTGGTGATATTTCTGTCATTGTTGAATCTGCTAAGCAAAATTCACCTCTTTTCGAATACGGTTCAATTTCACCTGAAGAAACTTTCGAATCTATTAAATTACGTGCCCTTACAAAACCACTCAATTGGGTTTTAGCTGCTGATCAAAGATTAGCTGCTGGTAAAGATGAAACCGTTCCACAACCATTGGTAACAAATTAATTTCTCCACTAATAGATTCCTTTTATATATAAACTGACCCATTATTTTTTTTTCACTTTCCTTACCAAACCAACCCAACTCACCACATCTTGTTATCTAACCATGAAATAATCAAATCAAATCAAAAACACATAACCATATACTTATATATTATATAAAATAAAAAAAACATTGTAATGAGCATTTTTTTTCTTCCCGTAATAAATTTATTAGGGAAATCAATTGTTTCGTAATAAATTTACTAGGACCTCATAATTAATAGAAACTTGTAATTAATTTGTCAATTTTGTTTTATCTTACCCTTTTCCTTCTTATCATAAACATGTCTGACCAATTCACTTCTGTTCAATGGGACAAGGAAACCCCATGGGACGCTGAATTTCATAGAGAACACGAAAATGACACAGCCACTGAGCGTAGCATTGCAGAAGAATCGCAATTGCTTTCCACAGCCTTCGATTCGTCTCACCAAACCCCAACTGTTTTAGAAGAAGAAGAGCAACAAGAAGAAGAACATGAAAGCGTCCAACAAACGAGTTTAGGAGAATCCAATCCTGATTCTACCCAATCCCCATTATTAGATCTTCGTGTTCAATTGACTAAAGAAAAACCTGATTATCATCTTTCAATTGTAATCACCGATGCCAAAACCGTACATGAAGGATCCAATGCATTCACAAAATATCAATTACATGTTAAAACGAACAATCCTAAATTGAAACCCTCCTTTGATATCTTTCGAAGATATTCTGATTTTGATTTTCTTTATCAATGTTTATCATTTGATTTCCCAACTTTATTAATTCCACCATTACCAAATAAAAAACGTCTTGAATACATTAAAGGTGGAAGGTTCACACAAGAGTTTGTTACTAAAAGAGAAAATTCCCTTCAATTGTTTTTAAATAGGTTAATTAATCATCCAATACTTTCCAAAAGTGATATTGTATACATTTTCTTAAATGATGATGATAATCAAAAATGGGTAACTTATAAGAACAATCTCAATTTAAAAAGTGCAAATCTGGATTCTAATGGACATCATCATAATGGAGCAGGAGGAAATTTAAATGGTTCCAATACAGTAGTTGATGGTTTAACTGATTTTATCATGAATTCATTTAAAAAACCAACAATTGAATCAGAAAATTCTGCTCAATTTAAAGTTATTACAAATCAAATTAAAAAATTAGAAGAAAATATTAATAAAATTGATAAGATTTATTCACGTGTTGTATCAAAACAGGGTCAAATATCAAATGATTTATCACAATTTAGTAATGAATTTTCAAAACTTTCACTTTTATTAAAAAATGATATTGATGGTAAACACAAGCCTGATGATCAAATTGATAATGAAACATTGAAAAATATTGAAAAATTTAATCAATTCTCTAAAAATTTGAATTCAACTTCATTAAATATTCAAAATCTTAACAATTTTATAGAATTTCAATATTTGAATCAATTAAAAGATATGAAACATTATATTTCTTCATTTAATCAATTAGTTAAAATTAAGGATAACAAAATAATAGATTATGAAGTTTTAAAAAGTTATTTAGAAAATGGTGGTAATATAAAACCTGATAATTATCTGTCTTATTGGGCGAAGAAGATAACTGGTCAATCAAATGAAATTATTAACAATGATGATGCATCTAGAATTAATAAAATTAACAACAGAATGGAAATTTTAAAAGTTGAATGTGATAAAACTAAAAAGATTTATCAAACTTTTGAAAATGATTTAATCAATGAATGGAAACATTTCCAAATTCAAAAGGATGAAGAAATAAATGAATCACTTTCTGAATTAACTAAACATCATTTGAAATTTTATCAAGATTGTCAGAGTGATTGGAATGGTATTAATTATGATATTAATGATATACAAGAGGTTAAGAAGAATAATGATGAATTTGATAATGCTGATGCTCATGCTGATGCTGATGCAAATGGTAATGGTAATGATGATGATGATATTCTGAAAATTCAAAAGGAAATTCAAAATGGTTTGGATAAACTAGGTATCGAACAGCAACACGATGATATAATCGATGATGGATATGATAACTCTAATGTTCAATTAAGTGATACAGAAACCATCAATGATACAATGGGTGATTTTTAAAATATTTTTTGAATGGATAGATAGATGATTAAATACGTTGGAGTTTTTCCGCGTGACCTTCATCAACTTTTTCTTGTTCTTGTTCTCCTCCTTTAATCCCATCTATATCATGCTGCTCTCTGTCTAAAAAGTGGATCTTTTTATTTATTATTTCACCATTTTCGTCAAATTTCATACATAAATTTTGTTCCCATATGAATCCATTTTCAACACCCCAAAAATCAATGAAATCTTTATAATCAATATATTTGGAGTAATCAATTATGGGGTAATCAATTAAATTTAATCTTCTGTTTTTTTTACCAATTTGGTTTGGTGATTTATCATTTTCCCTTATATAAAATCTTCTTAATAATTTTATAGCTTCCTGATCTAAAACACCAGGTATTGATTTATATCTTTTTTGAATTCTAAAAACTGATCCATTACCACCAAATCTATCATTTGCAGCACCAAAGATAACTTGTTTAACATTTAATTGATCTAATAAAGATGCACACATGATACATGGTTCAACAGTAACTGATAAAGTACAATCTTTCCATACTTTTAAATGATCCCCATTAGGGTATTTTTGCTTTAATTCATTGTATAATTGAAATTCTGCATGTGTAGTACCATTAAGTGTGATATTTGTCAGATTATGTGATTTTGCCTCTATTAAACCGGTTTTTTCATTGTATAAAATAGCAGCAATCGGTACTTCATTTACATCTAATGCTGTTTGAGCGAATTCTAAAGTTTGTTGCATCAATTCATGATACTTTGACATTTTAAAGAAAAGATAGATACACGAAAAGGAATAAAAAAAAAATCTTTTGTACATACACACAGATGTGTAGCTTTTTGTTTTGACATTTTATAAATCAATGGAGGAAGAGATCAGAGAACTAGAGCTTCAAATAGAAGAATTGAAACAACAAACACAGATTCCTCAGGGTATTGATAACAGTTTTAACCACTTGTTAGACCCCAGTATTGCGCAATTGTTAACACAATCTCAACAGCAACAACCACAAATCAAATCGCGTAAAAGTAAAGCCATTTTAAAACAAATTCAATTGGAGAATGTGAATAGAATGTTTGGTATTACTAAATTTAAGATCACCAATGATTCTACGGGTGAAATGTTAGGTTTAAGGTTTGATGTTTTTAATCAGTTCAAATCACAATTTATTCCACCTCATTATTTGATTTTGAAAAGAGGTGAATTTAAATCTGAAGTGGAAAGTTGGTCTATATTCAAATCAACATTGCCTAAATATGTTAATATTAATAAAAACGTCCCCAATGTGGGAAATGAAGATGATTTAATGGATTTTTCAATTGATATTTATTCACAATTAGATAAAATTGAAATTAAAAGATCAATATGTCAATCATTAGAAGATAAATGCTCAAATTTGGATTTACCAGTTACTATTAAGTTTGATCTTAATGTTTATAAACTTACTATTACAATATTGAATAAAGTTGAATTGTTAATTTTAATGGATTTAGATAAGGTTATCTCTTGTATTTTGATTGATGATGATAGAAAAATTTCTTCATCACAAAAACGTGGGTTTGAACAACTTATAGTTCATTCTATTGTTGATGATAAATTGGAAATTTTGTGCTTTGATATTATCAATAAAATCAAAAATATTTATTTATCCTAAGTCACGTGACGATCTAGTGATAAAAAAAAAAATACAGTTGTTTTTGTATATCACTGTTCTCATTCACTTATGCTAATCAATTAATAATGTTGATTGTACCTAATGTTACCATGCAAGAGTATGCACTAGGCAATGCAAGACATATAATGGGTGTTTTCATAATATTGGTGATAGTTTTACTCCCAATACGGATATTATTTGATTATTCTTACCCAGATTTTAATCCAAAAAATTGGCCAATTATTCAAAGTTCAAGCTTTTTAAATAAGGTGTTTGCGGGACATGCGTTTGAATTCTTTTTATTGTCCTTTACCTTGTTAACATATTTTAAAATTAAATCAATTAAATCATCAATTTTGAATATTGATAATAATGACACAAATCATTTTGTGAATCCATATTTAATCCCAAATTCAAAAACCGATATATTATTAAAGGAATTGAACTCACCAACATTGCAACCAACTTCAACATATTCTATTACCAAAAGATATACCCTAATTCAATTCTATAAACTTTTATGCATTTATTTCCCATTAACGATAATGTTAATTACTATCTTTGTTAAGAATATATCGTTGTTTGAAATAATTCAAAAGATAACTGGAGGGAAGTGTTCTAATCCAGATTTACCTCATTATAGACAATGTTTAGTAGATGGTAGTAAATACAGTGGTGGGTTTAAAATTTCAGGTCATTGTTTATTAACTTCATCTTTTGGGCTTTTTCTTCTTTGGGAATTAATAATGTTTAAATCTTGGTCGTCTATTAGGGAATCTAAAATTAATCAAATCATTCAATTAATTTCTAGCTTTTTAATCTTATGCTGGTTAACATTATTCATTATTACTTGTCTTTTCTATCATACATTTTTAGAAAGGTTATTAGGAACCACCATTGGTACTTCCCTTTTCGGTATTTGTTACATATACTTCACATTTTAAATAACTATACACTAATTAACTAATTATCATTTAAAATATCCTCTAATTGTAAGTCCATTTTAGCTAATTCTTCATCCTTTAATTCATCACCAGTTTTACCTGATTGTGATGTTTCTTTAGTATCTTCTGGTTGATTTGGTGTAGGGTATCTTTCAGTAGTTAATAATCCCCATTCCTTGACAACTTCTTCCATCTTATTTTCAACCATATCAGCACATTTAACAACGATACTACCTTCTTGGTTGTAAATTCTAGCATTTAAGAACATTTGACGTAAATCATTTTCGAACTCTTCAAAGTTTTGAATCTTTCTATTAGATGGAATCAAATTCCTCCTTAATTGACTAATAGAATATGGTTTCTTGATAATTTGATAATAATCCGGGTATTCCTTTCTTGGTGGTAATTTAGAAAATACAGTACCAATTTCATTACCATCATCATCCTTCAAACTTTCTAACATATTCATTAATTCATATGCCTTTGCAATCCATTGTGGCATTGGATCTTTCTTGTTCCTCTTTCTTGAAGAAGAAGTATGGAATGTTTCATCATCATCAAATACATCACCACCAAAATCACCATCATTTGAATCTAAATCATCATCATTATAAGAAGTTGCATTAGATGTTGTTGTTGTTCTTGATCTTTTTCTAGCAGATGCAGCTTCTACAGAATCATCTTCTGCATCCATTGCATCTAACCATTGCTCTTCAGTTAAACCATCATCATAGAAAACCTTCTTTTTAATTCTTCTACCATTGTTTTCAACTGATTCCTGTTCAAGATGAGCGGTCATATCTTCTTTGAAAATTTGTGGGACTTCATCATCATCCATTAATCTTGGTTTACCTTCAAGTGATAAATCTTGTTTCTTTCTTTCCTCATCAATCTTCTTAAAAATTAATTCTTCTTCTTCATTTCTAGCAAGCAGTTCATTCAGATCATCATCATTGTATTCATCAACATCATCATCTGCCGAGTTATCCTTTTCAGCATCCAATAATCTCTTTAATAATTCCTCTTGTTCTTCTGCACTTGATTTATTATCAAATTTACCAGCTTGAATAACCTTACCATCAATATCCAATTTTTGATGTGCCTTTTCTAAAATCACTTCTTCAACCGAATCAGTTGTAATTAATCTTAAAATTTGCACTGCATTCTTTTGACCAATTCTATGAGCTCTATCTTGAGCTTGTAAATCTTGATGAGGATTCCAATCAGAATCAAAAATAATAACTGTATCAGCAGTTTGTAAATTCAAACCTAAACCACCAGCTCTAGTTGATAAAAGAAAACAAAAATATTCAGAATCTGGTTTGTTAAAATCTTTCAACATAATTTGTCTATCATCAGCTTTCGTTGAACCATCTAATCTCATATATTTCATATCTCTTAATCTAAGATAATCTTCCATTATATCCATAACTTGTGTCATTTGGAAAAAAATTAAAACTCTATGACCAGTTGCCTTAAATTTAGGTAAAACTCTATCTAATAATTCAAATTTACCACTTGATCTCCAAATTAAATCAGTTGTACTCTTTGTTGGATTAACTGCAGTTTCAACTTCTTCAAAAACAAATGGATGATTACATGCCTTTCTTAATTGCATAACCTTATTATTAAGACCTTTCAAACCTGTCTTAGTTGCACCAACAGCACCTGAACCAATGAATAAAGCATTATGATCCAATAATTGTTTATAAATTCTTTGTTGTAAAGCAGAAAATTTACATTTAATGACATTTTCAATCTTATCTGGTAAATCCTTTTCAACATCTTTCTTTAATCTTCTTAATAAAAATGGTCTTAAAACTTTATGTAATCTTCTAATGACCAAAAGAGATTCTTCTTCGGATAATTCCAATTTTTCTTGATGACCAGTATTGGCAAAAGGAGTATTAAACCATTCATCAAAAGATTTAACAGAATTGAAAACTTTTGGTAAAATAAAATTTAATAAAGCCCATAATTCAGGTAAATTGTTTTGCAATGGAGTACCAGTTAAAATTAATCTGTTTCTTGTATGATAATATGTAATTAAAGTTTGGAAAAGTTTTGATCCTGTATTTTTTAATCTATGACCTTCATCAATAAGCATATGAGCCCATTTAAATTTAGATAACAATGGTCTATCCCTAATAACATATTCAAAAGTTGTTAATAAAACAGTAAAATCACCAACACGAATTTGATTTTGTAAATCTCTTCTTTGTTGTTGAGAACCTTTATAAACAACAGTTTTAACACTTGGAGCCCATTTTTCAAATTCTAATGTCCAATTTGTAATTGTTGACAATGGTACTAAAACTAAAAATTTCCCAGTTTCCTTTTTTTTTTCAATTAAATAGGTAATAAGAGAAATAGATTGAATTGTTTTACCCAAACCCATTTCATCTGCTAAGATACCATTCAAATGATTATTGTATAAAGAAACCATCCATTCAAGACCTTTCAATTGATATTCCTTTAATTTACCACCAACTAGAATAGTTGGTTGTTCAGTAACAGTTTCCTTAACTTGATGCGCAACTTCATAATAATCTATTTTTTCTCTACGTTCAGCTCCTTCTTCAATGGTTTCATTTTCAACAGCTTCACCCTTTTCATATTGTGAAATAACTTTTGATTCATGTTGTTGGACTTTAACAGCATTTGCAAGAGAATCTAAGAAAGAATTTGTTTGCTTTAACAAATGAGTAATTCTCTTATCCTTTGTTTGATCTAAAAGTTTAATATAAGCTTCTTCATCATTGGCCTTCAAAGCTTGTAATCTCTGTTTAGCATTTCTTTCGAATTTCTTAGATTCATCCTTTTCAGCTTGTTGATGATAAGAATGTATTTGTTTACCTAATTGGAATCTAATTGATTGTCTTTCAGCTTGTTGAGCATGATTAGTATTTGAAAACTCAATTAATTTTTCAATCTTTTTCCTTTGTAAATTTTCTTCAATTAATTGTTGTTCCTTACGTTGTTGTTCTAACAATTTTTCTGCTAATCTAGCTGTTTGAACAACTTTTTGTTTTGGATGAACGGAGAAAGTCCTCTTCCAAGTTTTGAAAATGGCATTACTGTTTAAAGTTTCGTCATTGTAAATCATTGATGAAGCAATTTTATTAATTAAAGTATTTCTTAATTGTCTTTGAAAAGGTAAAGATTTCAACCCCATTAATTCAATCAATGCATCTAATTTCAAGTCATCAACATTGTCAATTACATCTTCATTTGAATATTTTAAATCGTTTTCAATTATATCCGCGTCATATGAACCTAAAGAAGCAGGTAAACCATTTAATTGTTGAATTCTACTTTCAATTTTCATCTTGACCAATTCTTCTAAATCGTCCTTCCCAACAGGTACGTATTTATCAGCATCAGCTGAACGGTTAGGAAGAATACCAAACATTTCAACTTTAGCATTGTAATTTTCTAAAGGTAATTCCAATGGACCATTTGAAACTAAATCAGAAGATGATTTTTCCTCCTCACATCTAGTATTTTCTAAAGCAGATTCCACATCATTATTGACACTCTTTGCCAAATCAATTGACATTTCTAATGGCAAATCAATATCATGGGATAAAAGCTGTAATGCTACCATTTGTTTCTTCAATAAATCCTTGTCAACAACTTCGGTATTTTTTGCCCAACTGGCGTGTACCTTTCTGTTTGTTTTCTGTGCATTATTACTAAGCGTTTGGATCTTGTGCATGGCTTCTTTAACAAGTGCTAATTCGTTTTCTACTGCCTTATGGTCCATTTTGCCCTCTGTTTGGCCCAAACTGTCTTCTGATTCATTGTTTTCGCTAGTGAAAACGGCTGCACGTTTTGCTAGTTCAGCATAACGTTGAAGAAGCGCGTAAGTCTGTTGTGGGTTCTGTGGGAGTGTTATTTCACTCATTTGTTACGCGTAACGCTCAGTGGGTTTTTGCCTACACAAAATAAAAAAAAACAATCTTAGTGTCGAAAAATTAATTTTTTTTTTTTGGTTGTGAAATTCGCGATTGATTGAGAATATGCTCAGCATCATTTACTATACATTAACTAAATAAAAAATGGTTGATTAGGGTCAATCTGATGACTTGAACTTAATTGAGGTTTTTGAGTGTATTTACCTTGCATTTGAGTTCTAATCATTTGTAACAGGGTTAAATAACTCAAACCTCTACCTTGAGTTTGACCCATTACTTGTAAAAAGGCCCAACTTAAAGCCCCAGTAAAAGTCCCTGATTCATTAGCATCTGCTGAAGTTTGATCATCTTTACAACCAGAAAACATTAAAACATCAGCTGGTGACATTTTCGATTGTTTAATTTGTTCAATACGGCCATTACCAGTGTAATTTTTAGCTGCATTAAATATACTTTTTGCACCTGATAACATCATAGATGTGTTGTTCATCATATACCCTGTTAATATACTCATTCCTTCACTGGCAGTATCCTTCCAAATATTATATTCTTTTAATCCACCATCAGTTGCTCTATAAGTAAATGGTAAATCCATTACTGTACCAGAATGACAAGAATCAAAAATACATGTTAATCTACAACCAGGTGGTAAATTTCTAACCATTATATCATGCATCACATCATCAATTATAGATCCAACCATTTGAAAATCAACTGGATAAATACATTCATCATAACCATTAATTTCATCACCGTCTAAATCCTTTTCTTGACCACCATGACCTGAATAATGAAAGAACAATGAATCCCCAGGTTGTGCTCCATTGACTAACCATTGCATAGCTCTAATCATATTTTGTCTAGTTGGAACAGACATTGGATTTCTTTGGTCATCAGTAAGAATAACAATATCACCTGAATCATATCCACCTGTAGTAGTGAGAAATCTGTTCATAGCCATTACATCGTTAATACATCCCCTTAAGGCATTCTTAGAACCGATATAATTGATCCCAACTAACAAAGCCTTCTTACGTCCATTGCAATTGGAAAGAGCAAACGTATGTTGTTGATTTGACCCCATTATTGGGACGGATTGCATTTGATATTGGCCTGGGCCCTGTGGGTACCCTTGCATGTTCTGTTGTGGTGGATACGCTGCTCTTTGTCCGTACATTGTTGTTGTTAACTTTATATTATTCAATAAAATTGATAGTATTGAAAAATTGTTATCTTATTTAATAAAAATGAATAAAGGTTAAATGAGATGGCTTCCAAAGCAAGCTATGTTGTATAATAAAAAGCTTTACGGTTAGTATTACAAGAGTATACTTTGAAACAGGAAAACGGAATTGTATTTTTTAAAAAAAAACTTAATATCAAATGGCTTTAAATTAACACCGCTCAGTGATGAAGTTGTGTTACCTTGAATAACAGTAAAAAAAAACTATATAGTTATATAATAAAGCTTTACACAGAAGTAAAAGTATCACAAACATAGATGTATAAACAATATTCATTAAAATTCTGTTGAATAAAAAATATCCGTTGAATGAATGGTCTTGGTACTTGTACAATAAATAGCTTGTTTAAAAGTGGCTCTGGTAGTTCTTTGTGAATGCAAATCAAAAAAAGTGGAGGTAATAGTAGTTTTGCCACATATTGAAATATAATTAGGTGGCAAATTGAGTCCGTCAGCAACTAGTCCAATTGTTAAAACAAATAAACAAGTAATAATATTCATATTTGATGATTTTCTATATTGTATATAATTAAACTGTTGAATTCCACGGTATTTAAACTATTTAAAAAAAAAAATTATATGAAACAATGGCCAATTGATTGCTATCAATCACACAAATTGTGAACATTAAGTGTTTCCAATTTGTGTCAATACTGAAAAAAGTTTGAAAGCTGGGAAATTTTCCAAATTTGGACATTTCAATCACATTTTTAACATACACGATATTACAAATTAAGTAAGAACTAACATAAATTTGTCACTATATATTGGCATTAACATCATGTGTTAAACTAAAATTTCAATTACTTTCTGTATTTCATTTTTAGCTTGGTATTTAGATTTAGATGATAAAATTGAACTTTTTAAAAAAATTCTATGCCCTAAGTAACATTGTTTATTCATTAAAATATATTGGTGAAACATGATCCGATTCACACCAAGACATTGTTACTTTTATTTAGTTACTTCTTTGGTTTTGGGGATTACCATTCTTGGGCTAATACGACTTCAAAAAGCTAAAAATGATAGCCTTAATGGTTACATTGATGATTTCACTGATAAAATATCAAGTAACGATGAGATCCAACTTCCTCAAGTTAAAGACCCACATGACACTGAAAGTGACATGGTTAAATATCTTAACACTGATGATGGTAATAGAATTGACGATATCGCCGGTTTAACAGATGAAGAAATTCGTGAACAGCTGGAATTGTTAAAGGAAAAACAAATGACTGAAGGACTAAAGATCAATGGTGGAATCAAAGATAGATATTTACATGATAAAGTTATTGGGACATCACTTGATAATCCATTAAGAACGAGAAATGATATACCCCCACCAGATGATGAAAATTGGTTACCATATGAATTAGATAGGGTTATACCATTAAAATTGAATTCATATGATAGATTAAATGCTACATTATTTACACTTTGTCGTAATAAAGAATTGTATGAAATTTTAGGTTCAATTCAACAAATGGAAACAAGGTTCAATGGTAAACATAATTATGATTGGGTTTTCCTTAATGATGAACCATTTAGTGAAGAATTTATTGAATTAACATCTAATTTAGTTTCAGGTAGAGCTAGATATGGATTAATCCCATTTGAACATTGGTCATATCCTGAATATATTGATCAAGAAAAGGCAAAATCTGTTAGAGAATCTAAAAAATGGTCAATGATTACATATGGTTCAAGTGAATCATATAGACATATGTGCAGATTTAATTCATTATTTTTTTACAAACATCCAATTATGCAACAATATCAATATTTTTGGCGTGTTGAACCAGAAGTTTCATACCATTGTGATATCCTTGAAGACCCATTTAAGACATTAATGGATAATGATTTAATGTATGGTTTTACAATTTCTATGAGAGAATTACCAAATACAATTGAAACATTATGGTCAACTTCTCAATTATATTTTGAAAAACCAGAAATTAAGACACAATTACCAATTGATAATTTACTTGGTTTCGTTTCTGATGATAAAGGTGAAACTTACAATTTATGTCATTATTGGTCGAATTTTGAAGTTGTTAATTTAGATTTTTACAGATCAGAGTTATATGAAGGTTATGCTAATTATTTGGATCAAGCAGGTGGATTTTTTTATGAAAGATGGGGTGATGCCCCAGTTCATTCAATTGCTGCATCTTTAATGTTACCAAAGAATAAAATTCATCTTTTTCAAAACATTTCTTATGAACATACAGTTGCAAGAACTTGTCCATTAAATGATGTTTATTTGAAAAATGCACGTTGTACGTGTGATCCTGCTAAAGATTGGACAATGAGATCTGGATCAAGTTGTAATTTAAAATTTTTAGAAACTAGTGAACAGGAGAAAAATGTTGATTTTGACAAATACTACACTGAGATTCAAAATAGGCTTGAAGAAGAAGAAGATATGAGAAGGAGACAACGTCAATTAAGATTAGAAACAGCCAGAAGACAAGCTGCTATGAGAAAAGCACGTGCTCAAGAAAGAAAGGCAATTAAGAAAAAATCTGATGCAGAAAGGAGGGAAAGACAGAGATTGAGGAGAGTTGAACAACAAAAGGAACAATGAGACAATAAACCCACTCTTTTTCAAAGAAAGATATATTTTACTTTATGTATATTATATATATTTATACGATTTAATGTATAGAATAAACTGGATACGATCAAATCCTATTAAGTGAAATGTAAAATGAACGTGTAAAAAATGAATGAATGGCGGAGGGAGAGGGTATATGGTATTTCAACTTAAATCAACATACCAACAACACCAGCTAAGGCTAACCCTAAATGGTCAAATTGTGCAGATGGGGCAGCGTCATTAACGAAAGAAACAACCTTTGACATTGAAGAAGAAGAAGTTGATTCTGGTTTTTGAACTGATGTGGTTGAAGTAGTGGTTGGGTTAGCTGAAGTTGTAGTAACAGGAGATGGAGAAGGAGAAGGACTTGTTTCAATTTCAACACTGGAACTAGAACTGGAAGTGGTGGTTTCAGCTAAAGTAGTTGATTGTTCAGTTGTTGTTGATTCAACGGAAGATGTGGAACTGGAAACGGAAGTGGAAGTTGAATTGGATGATTCGGAATTAGATTGGACCTGAGCATTTGAACCAGCATCCTTACAAACTTGGGAAAAGGTTTGTTTAGCAGTGTCGGTATCGCCATTAGGACAGTTTTTCTCTAAACATTGTTGAATGGAACTGGATTCGTTGGAACACATACAGGCAATATCCTTCAAGGCGTTACATTGGGATGAAGATCTGGCGATTTCCTGAGCACAGAGCAGAAGACAGGCCGGTGGGGTGGCAACGGCCTGTGAAACGAAAGCAGCAGCGATAAGCAAGATGGTACCTGTTTGGTATTGCATTTTTTGGCTATTGAAAGGATGAAAAACCCAACTTCAAAATTCAGATCGGAGGAGGTGTGTCTATATTTAAACTTAAACTTAAATTTAAATATCAGATCTGCAACAAAAGAAAAGAAACTGGAGAAATGTTCCAAAAATATCTCAGCTCATCTGCTCAGCACAGCTTTACTAATGAACTTTATAAAAAGAATGTAAACACAAACAAAAAAATGAATATATAAAAAACTATTGCTTTTAATCACTGTACTGTTCCCAATTAGAAGGTTTAGTCAACCCCTTTGCTTGATAATATTGGTTACCACATGAGTAACCATCGAATGTGAAATCACGATTCTTTTCACAAACACAATTGTACTCTTTGTAAACATCATCTTCAATAGGACACATGGAATAAACACCATGAGTGTATCCGATTTCCTTAAAATAATGAATTTTATCCTTGTCCTCAAAAAGTGAAATGGCAATAGAATGAACTGGGGCATCACCCCATCTTTCATAAAAGAATCCACCACTTTTATCTAAATAATCAAAGTAAGCTTGATAAGCTTCACCTCTCCAAAAATCCATATCGGCAACTTCGAAATTAGACCAAAAATGACATAAGTTATAAGTTTCACCATCATCCTCTGAAATGAAATCCATGAAATTATTCTTATGTAAATATTCTGGGTATTCTTTAAGGAACTGTTTGGTGGTTTCCCAAAGGGATTCGATGGTTCTTTCGAATTCATGAATTGAAATCGTGAATCCATAAGTTTTATCTTGAGTTGATAATGTTTTAAATGGATCGTTTTTCACATCACACCAAAAATCAACATGAGGTTCAACACGCCAATAATATTTGTATTGTAACATTAGTGGATGCTTGAAGAAAAACCCTGAATTGAAACGACACATATGTCTATAAGATTCACTATCAGCATAAATAACACCATCATCTGCCATACGTTGTCTTTCAACTTGGGCAAAATCTTGATCAATAAAACTAGGATAAGACCAATGTTCATTAGGGATAACACCGAATTTAGCCTCACCTGAAACTAATGGAGAAATTCTTTCCCTGAACTCGGCATTAAATGGTTCATTATTAAGGAAAACCCAATCATAATGATAATGATGGTTAAATCTATCCTCAACCTTTCTAACTGTTTCAATCATATCATGTAAATCTTGATTACGACATAATGTTAAAATAGTAGCATTTTGCCTATGGTAAGCATCAGCTAATTTAAATCCAGCTTGATAACCATCAAATGGTTCATTGATATCAATGAAAGTAGATTTAGATTTCTCAGTATCCTTACCAATGGTAAAATCATCATCATCATCATCAAATTTGGAATTCTCAGCTTGTTTACTGTTCAAAACTTCACCCATTATTGGATCAGGTGTATCATTTGCTAATTTTAGATCATTTAACTGTGGAGATGGGTTTGAATTTGAGGTGAAAACAAAAATCGTTAACACTAATACAATAGCAATTGTAAGCGTCTTCAATAATGAGAACCTTATCCTAATAGACATTGCAATTGAATTTTAATTAACAATAAGGGCAGGTACCATATACTATTTTAATATGAAAATTTAAACTCGGAAAAAAAATTAGATACACACACAAATAATTATAAAGCAAGTTGTCACGTGATAGCTTCAATTAAAAAATCCCATTCTTGTATTCTTTAACGAGTCTCATAAGGGCCATTAACATGATTGCACCAAATGGACCTAAAAGTGGGGAATAGACTGCTGTTTTATGTTCATCTGGGAAATAACTTTGCTGAAGCATATCTTTTTGGAAAAATGCTTTATGAGACATTTGAAGAGCTAAGGATGAAAAATGATTAGAGTTCATCCACCATTCAGATGATGTATTATTTTCAGGGATTGATAATTGGATGTTATTAATAGCTTCTTGAATTTCTTCGACTGTTTCTTCAGGGATTGGGATAGTATCCAATTGTTGAGTTAATTTAATTAAACTTTGAACATTTTCAATTGATTTAAAATAATTATCCAAAGTTTGTAATCTAATCAATTGATCAATTCTAAAATATAAACTCTTGGAAGAAGTAGAACCACCAATTAATTGAAACAATTGACTGGCAAAAATTTCCATTATTTCATCCATACGTTGTTCATCAATTTTCCCAAATTGAGTATTTTCAAAAGTTACCCCACCCCATTGTGGGACTAAGAAAGAATTAGATTGTGAATTTTCCAATATTAAATGTTCATCTTGAGATGAGTAAAGAACTAAATTGATCACAGGTTCTAAACCAAGATTTTGATCTAAAGCCCATGCTGAATAATCAATGAATGTTGATGTATCATTGATTAAAGTTACCCCATTTTCATCAATTTTTTCACCAGGGGTTATAACTCTAGTGTCATACCAATTATTTTGAGTTTCAATTTTAAATTGACCGAAACCTGATTGTTGAAGAAGTTTAATGAATTTAACAAATTTTTCAAATGCCTTAGAAGATTCTAAATCCCATGATAAATTAGAACCTTGAGAATGAAGTAAACTTAAGGAAACAATAGTTTTTGGGTTATATTGAATTTTAATATCATTTTTCTTAGGGTTGGTAATTGATTGAATTTCTTCATTAAATATATCTTTGACTAAAATAGAAGAAATGAATTGGGGCACTTCACCAGATGCAATAATTGATTCTGTAATGTAAACTTTAATCAACCTATCAGGGCCAGTACTAGTTGCGTAACTAGGTTCATCGGCATCAGACATGATCAATTGAAGTGAATATGGTGAAGAATTAGTATCGACTATTTGAAATTTGAAATCAACGTTGGCCACATTTGGGGTCAAGAAATCCAGTTCAGTTTGAATATCAGTTGAAATTCCTTTAAGAGGGAGTGGTAGATCTTTAATATGAATTGGGATGTGGTATTTGAAATTTTGTAAATGAACATGTGGAATTTGAGATCTTGAAATGGAGGTTGTCTTGAGCCAAAGTGGGATCCCTATAGCGAGAGCTATGAAGAACATTGAAAAAAAGACGGAAATTCTTTTAGACCATGGCGCGCTGGGGCCAGAGCCAACAAAGGTCATTATGATACGCTCTTAGTTAGTTAGTTAGTTATATAGTGACGCATGTTTTTTGTAGAAAAATTCAAAATAATGAAAATGAAAAATGCTCAATGTTCAAATGATGGATAACATTAACATGGATGGACTCATGAAAGTTCTTAAAAGTTGTTAATTATATACAAAATGCTAAGTAGCTAAATAGTCTAAAAGTTGATGACAACGGAAGGACCGTGGGTGGAGGAAAGATGAGTATGGCCAAGAACAATTGGTTTCTTAGATTTGGTGGTAGTGACGGATTTCTTGATAGCATCGGCAGTAGCAAGGATGTTCTTGACAACTTCAGCATCAGAGAAGTCGCAACGAGCAACAGTGAGTGAAACATTGGAGTTCTTTTCCTTAAAAGGTTGGGTCCCCATTGAAGAGGAGATGATGGATGCCAAATCGGTGGAGATTGTACCTCTTTTCACAGAAGGCATGAGCCCACGAACACCCAAAACACGAGCGACTTTTCTAAGTTGTAATTCAACATCAGGGGAAGCTAAAACCCTGTCGAAATTAAGATCAAATTTCCCAGCGGCAATTTGTTCAATTGCAGATTCATCAACAACTTGAGCGGCACCAGCCTTTTTAGCAGCTTCAGCAATATCAGCATCACCTGTAATACAAAGAATACGCGTTTCTTTAAGTGGTCTAGGAAGACGAATAGCACCAGAAAGAGGAGCCACACCTCTTTCTGAGAAAACACGGGTCTGTAATGTGATAGAAGCTTCCTTTGGTGCACGGCCAACTTCAGCAGCTCTTAGATATCTTAAGGCTTCAGAGATCCCCATGAACTTGACATCAGCAGAAGCTGGCTTCTTAGCGTCGATTTTTAGTTGGGCGGCTCTTCTTTCAGCACGCTTTTCAGCTGTCTTTTTGGCTTCAAGTTCCTTCTTGTTCTTTGGAGCAGTACGCACAAGCGACTGGACAAAGGTTCTAGTTGAAACAGCAGATGTTCTAGCAAGCATTGTTGAGAAACTAACGTTTTGAACAACTCTAGTGTAATGTAGTTGAAAATTTTTTTTTCTCTCTTTGGAAATTTTAACACTATGTCGTCCATTACAAATCTCTAATTTAAAGATGTCCGGTTTCCAATTCCAAGACCCAAACGCTGAATCCAAGGCCCAATCCACTTCTATTTGGAGATCCCCAGCTGCTAAGATTGCTCTTAACGTCACTCTTTTCGCTGCCGGTGTTTTCTTCGTCCAATCCCCAATTATGGACATGTTGGTTCCTCAACTTGAATAAATACATAGCTAGACTCATCCAATGCATAAGGCGTATGGATGTGACAGTTGTATTGGTATAACCAACTCTCCTGTATGTAATGAATTATATAACTTCACTTTTATGTGTGTATCCTCTAATCATGTTCGAAACGATTATCTTTTACAAGTTTATATGTCCTGGCTTAGTTAGGTATTGCTTGTGATTTCATTGTTTGTGATATTGACCCCCCCCCCCAGTTTTTAATTACTTCGCTATTAATTAATCTAGTCTTGTTATCACTAGAATCATTTTCAAATTTATTTACTATCACTGACGTTTATCTTATCCAAATTCATCAAACTCTATACAACACAAAAACAAAACCAATCACCTGTTTTCTTATAGTGGTGGCACAATTTACACTATTCACACCATTTATGACGTTTGGTACGATAAATTGAATTTTGACTGGTTAAATACGCTGAGCTCCACAGTTGTAAGCCACAATTCAACCTTGGGCTTAAATACAAAGACTTTTCCCATGCTTTTACATCCATAATTGGCCACACTGATTTAAACAGATGACAGTAGAAGAGACCCCCATTGATATTCAAATAGAGAATCTCATTCGTAATTCTTCCAAATTGAACATTACTAGGACAATAGGTCGTAATGCTTCACTCGTTGTTGGGAGAGACCCTAATGGTGCAAAATTCTTACCAGATCATTCTAAGAAGAGAATGCAAGATGCTGGGATAGATTTAGAACTAGGGTACCCTGAAATCCCTGATAGGACTAAAGTCCCAGTTTTTGTTGATCAAGCTCATGCTGTTAGAAACGAAGACGTTGAATATATAGAAAGGGCACATTTTGCCGATCCTGAAATGAAAGAGTTATTGGAAGCAGCTAAAGAAGTCATCAATTTAAGTGATAAAATTGGTACTGAAATTGTTGGTCTACAATTGAAAGATTTAACTGACAAACAAAAAGATGAACTCGCTTTACTTGTTGCCAAACGTGGGGTAGTCTTTTTCCGTAATCAAAAACTTTCTCCACAATCACAACTTGAATTAGGCAACTATTGGGGTAACGTTGAAATCCATCCACAACATCCACATGTCCCTGGTTTACCTGGTACTTCACTTATTTGGTATGATTATATGATTAAGAAAGGTATGAAGATGAACTATTCAAATGTTAATTTATCCAATTGGGATCCTGTTAAATATCCATATTCTGGTAACCAAGCCTGGCATACCGATTTAGTCCATGAAAATCAACCTGCTGGTTATACTCATTTATATTTGGATCAAATCCCAGCTGTTGGTGGTGACACTATGTGGTCTTCTGGTTATGCAGCTTATGATAAACTTAGTGAACCAATGAAGAAATTCTTAGAGGGAAAATACGCCGTTCATAAATCTGCCCATAGTTACATTCAAAGGGATGATCCATTTGGTAATGTTCAAAAAGTTGAAAGAACACATCCTCTTGTTAGAACCAACCCTGCAACAGGTTGGAAACACTTATTCGTCAATAGATCACACACTAAAAGAATTATTGGTCTTTCCCCTGTAGAATCTGATTTAATTCTTAACTATCTCTACGATGTTTATGAAAAAAACGCTGATATCCAAGTTAGATTCAATTGGAAGACAAAGCCTGGTTATGGTACTTCTGCCATTTGGGACAACAGATCAACGCAACATAAATCCATTTGGGATCATGAAGCTCATGATGCAAGACATGGTACAAGAGTCACTTCCTTAGCAGAAAAGCCTTACTTTGACCCAAATTCAAAATCTCAAAGAGAAGCTTTGGGTTTGCCTATTCATGTTTGGGAATGATCAGTCCATACTGAGCATATTTACTTTTATAGTTTTTTCTAATAAACCTTTAAAATTTCGCCTACATTGCCAAGACTGTTTAAAAAAAATGTTGCCAAGAAATTGTGGCTCTTGGCAATTTTATCCTCACTCTCCAGCGTGAATTTTCCATCAACACCATTAAAAACTGTGAAAAAATTTGGCTTCTCTGATTTTATTTTCCAATTTTATTTTTTCATTGTGGCTCAGTGTGGGTAAACTGTGGATATGGCAAATCTTATAAATTGTAACAGTCTTCCATAAATTAACAATCAACAATTCAACAATAGTTTAATTTAATACTATACTATCCCCTTTATTGAAATATGAACTTTAAGGATACAATTAAAAGATACGGCAGACAGTGGTTCTATATTGACGATCCGAATACTTTTCGTACTGAATATATTGATCAATCCATTGATAGAGAAAGAAAGCAAGTAAAGGTTTCTAAATGGGATAAATATAATGTTTTCAACATATTTGCTTGGTATCCATCTACCTATTCCAAATACGAAAGAGAATACATGATGAAATTCGATTCAACTATTTTGGTTTTTCTTTGTTTTTCCTTTTACACTAAATATTTGGATAATGCCAATGTTTCATCTGCTTATGTTAGTGGTATGAAGGAAGACTTAGGATTACATGGTAATGAATTAAATTACTTTAGTACTTGTTACACTGTTGGTTATGCCGTTTTTCAAATTCCAATTACCATGCTCATTACCAAACCAATGTTTGCACGTCACCTTTTGTTGTTTTGTGAATTAGCTTGGGGGATGATGACTTTAGCCAATGCCTATGTTACCAATGCAAGACAAATGTATGTTATTAGATTCTTTATTGGTGTATTTGAAGCATGTTCTTATCCTGTTACTTATATGATTTTATCAAGTTATCTTACCCCAACAGAATTATTAAAACGTGGTGGGTTTTATGGTGCTTGGGCACCTGCTGGAACTGCTTCTGCTGGTGCTTTACAATCAGCTGCTAGAAAGCATTTAGATGGTGTTATGGGTATGGCAGGTTGGAGATGGCAATTTATTATTGATGCCGTTATCACTTTTGGTATTTTCCTCATGGGGTTCTTTTGTTTCCCAGGAACACCTATTTCTTGTAAAGAATTCGGTATTTTCAATGAAGATGATATGATTTTTGCTAGAAAGAGAGTTGAAAAGTTTGTTAATATTCCAAAGAAATGGACAAAGAAAGCATTCGTTGAAACTTTTTCAACTTGGCAATTGTATCTTTGTTCCTTGTTATGGGTTTTACACCATAAAGCATGGTATGATTCATCAGCTAATCTCTATTTTAAATCTTTACCTCAGTTTTACCCAGGTACTGAACCAACAACTTGGGCTGCTTATTGTTCAATCATTGGTATTCCAGCTGCAATTATTACACCGGCCCTTTGTGCTTATTATGGTAAGATAATTCCAATCAATTTTAATTATTTAACTGCTTATTATGCAGCTATTATATTTGTCATTTGGAATGTCCCAAGAGAAGTTTATGTTTCTGCACTTTTCCTTCAAAGAGTGTATTGGTCTGGTGCTGCACAAACTTTTTACGTTTGGTTTGCTGTTTTATGTAGAGATAACGTTGAAAAGAAAGCAATTGTCTTGTCAGTTGCACAAGCTTGTTCCTCTGCAGTTAATGCATTTGCAGTCCCATTGCAGTTTAATGTTAAAAATTCCCCAAGATTTGAAAAGGGGTATATTGCAAACTTAATCATTATCATCTGTTCACATATTTTGTTCTTTCTTATTTGGTTTTTGGAAAGATATGATAAAAAGATTATTCCAAAATTTGCGGGCAATAGAGATTTATACGATGCTGAAAATAAATCTTTCAAGGTTGATGATAGCGACATTGAAACTTCAAGTTTAGACATTGGTTCTCCAAAGGATGATTCAAAACATATTTACCTAGAAATTGAATCTCCTAATTCTTCATTTAACAATGATATTGAAGGTGAAATTGAAAATGAACATCTTCATCATGATAGGAATTGATTCATTTGAATTTCTGCTGGATAAACTTTTTTGTATAAATAGATAATATTAAAGAATCTTGCTTTTTTACTTGTTAAAATCATACGATTAGTTGAGTTATTTATATTTGAGTATTAATATATGCCACGGTCCTTTGAAGCACACTTGAGTAATCATTTGGTCATTCAATCGCTATTTTAAAAAATGTGAAAGCGCTCAGCAAAAGCCACAGGTAAACAAAAGTCGGTTTCAAGATCAATTGCCACCACAGTTATTGTTGAGGTATAAAAGGGTGTTATATTCTTGTTTTGATTGTATCATAATAACGTGCGGGGGGTATCAGAAAATGGCTACAGAAACTATTGCAGCAACTACCACAGCCACAATTTCAACTAAGGCTACAGATGTTGCTAATGAAATTCCAATTGATGCCCAAATTGAAAACTTGATTAGAAACTCAGAGAATATCAACATCACTCGTGCTAGAGATGTCAATGCTGAATTATTTATTGGTTGTGACCCTGAAGGTGTTAAACTTTTGCCAGAAAATTCAAAAAAGAGATTAATTGATGGTGGTATTGATCTTTCCAATGGTTACCCAGAAGTACCAAGTAGAAAGGACATTCCTGTTTTTGTTGACCAGGCATATGCTGTCAGAGACTACGATATCCCATATATTGAAAGGGGTAACGGTGCCGATCCTGAAAAGAAAGCCTTATTTAGAGCTGCCAAGGAAGTTATTAATTTGACTGATAAGATTGGTACTGAAATTATTGGTTTGCAATTGGAAGATTTAAATGATACTCAAAAGAACGAGTTGGCACTTTTGATCGCTGAACGTGGTGTTGTATTTTTACGTGATCAAAAACTATCCCCAAGAGGTCAGTGGGAATTGGGTGACTATTTAGGTCATATTGAAAAGCATCCACAATCACAGCAAGTACCAGGCTTACCAGGTGCTACTGTTGTTTGGAATGATTACCTTGTCACCCGTGGGTTAAAATTAACTTATGAAAATTCTAACTTAGCCAATTGGGATTCTAAATACCCTGCTGTTGGAAATCAAAGTTGGCATTCTGATTTGGTTCATGAAAGACAGCCTGCTGGTTATACTCACTTGCATTTAGATGAAGTTCCTAATATTGGTGGTGATACAATGTGGGCTTCTGGTGTTGCTGCTTATGATAAACTTAGTGAACCATTAAAAAAGTTCTTAGATGGTAAAGAAGCAGTTTATCTTTCTGCACACAATTATATTCAAAGGGATGATCCATTTGGTAATACCAAGAGAGTTGAAAGGGTTCATCCATTGATTAGAACTCATCCTGCTACTGGCTGGAAATATTTATTTGTTAACCGTTCGCAAACTTTAAGAATCATTGGCCTTTCTCCAGTTGAATCTGATTTGATTCTCAATTATCTTTACGATGTTTATGAAAAAAACGCAGATATTCAAGTTAGGTTCAATTGGAAGACAAAGCCTGGTTATGGTACTTCTGCAATTTGGGACAATAGAATAACACAACACAGAAACATTTGGGATCATGAAGGTAATGGAGCAAGACATGGTACAAGAGTCACTTCCTTAGCAGAAAAGCCGTACTTCGACCCAAAGTCAAAGTCTCAAAGAGAATCTTTGGGCTTGCCTATTCATATTTGGGATTGAAGATGGTATTTCTTTTTTTTATACTTTAACTTTCTTCATATCTTAAAAACAACAGAGAACTAAATAAATCAATAAAACATTCTGTGGCGCTGAGCGCTCATTGTAAAAAAATGTCTGCTCAGCTGATGATATTTACTAAAAGTAATAAATGATAATTGATGTATATGTAACATTGTTATCTGGCAAGGATAAGAAAGTCATCGTTGATAACCATTTGTTATCTGTTATCACTTATCGTTATTTATGATTAACCCCGGACACCGGTTGGAATCAATGCGGATCTTTCGGTAAATGATAGGGACTGGTATATGGCAGCTCATGCTTCAACAAACTGTAGGTGAGACTTTTTTAAAATATTTTTTATAATTAAAAGCTAAAAAGAAATAAGTATATTACGTATAGAATTCAAAGTGTAAAGGTTTGAAGAAAGCATAGAGAAAGAAACACAATCGTTAACTGTTGTGATGTGTTTATTATCATTTTTTTAAATTTGTTATTTTTCTCCTTGTGCTCATTACATAGCCATAGCAATCAATGCTAATAATGGGGCAGACCATAATGAAACTGATAAGGAATTAGCACCATTGAATTCATCTTCGGAGAAAATGGTGGCTTTAGGTTTTGAAGTAGCAGATGAGCTACCAACAGTAGTGACAACGGTAGTTTCAGTGGTAACAACGGTTGGTGACATGGTAACAATGGTACTATCATGAGCAGCTTCAACACTAGTAACATCACATGGAACAACTGTGGTGGTAGTAAACCATTTTGTAACAAAGACTCCTTGTTCATCAATAGCCAAAGTTGGTTCAACATTGATTTTAGTGGTTTTAGTAATGTGATGAGTCTTACCTGGGACATGAGAGATAAAAGTTTTTGGAACATCAGTGGTAATAACCTTTGGCATGACGGTGTTAGTTAAAGAACAACCATTATCACATTTAACATGAACAATATTTAATGGTGCAGTGTAAACAACACCATCGGAAGAGAAAACAGTAGAACCTTTCAAGGTGTAATCAGCTTGACCATAGACAGTAACAGATGTGGTACCAATGTAGTTACCATTTGGAGCAGCAGTATTAGCCTTTGTGCTAGCGGTGGTGATAGTTTTACTCTTTGGAATTGGGTTAGAAACACCAATAGGAACAATTGATCTAGACTTGGCTGAACCAACGATAACAGGAGATAAAGAAGAAGCAGGAGATGATGATGGTGTTGTTGATGATGATGATACACCTGTTTGAGACCTGGCACCATTTTGAGACTTGGAAACATTAGCAGATGGAACATATGAAGATTTAACAGCAGAACCAGTTGGAGTTTCCAATAATGTAACGGTGATAGTCTTGAATTGACCATTGTATAACAACTCGGTGAAAATTGCTGTGGTAGTACCAGTTGTAGTTTGATCCCAACCAATAGCAGTTGGAGTTGGAATTAAAACGGCAACATCTAAAGATTCTTTAACTTCCTTCTTGAATAACCCACCACTTGGAACAGACATGGCACCATCAGTGTAGAATAAGGTGATTGTGGAAGAAGTAGAATCAGTCCAAACATAAACATTAGATGGTGCAAGACTTGGGTAAGTGGTGATTGAATTTGGAACTCTTTCAGTGACTGAAGCAAAATTAGAGGCAGAAACAGTAACAGTTGGCGTTGTGGTTGTTGATTGGGTGGTTGTGACATTTAATGAAGTGGTTGGAATGGAAATTGGGTTGACTGGAGAAGCAGACTTATCAGGGACAACCTTAGGTGGCTTTGACACGACTTCTGGAACATTATATGAATTTGAGGCTGTAGTTGTGGCATCTTCTGTTGTAGTTGTTGAAGAAGAGGTAGTTGGTGCTTTTGAAGGACCAGCAGTAGTGGTGGAAGAAGTAGAGGTTTCAACATCAAATGGGGCTTTTGAAGGACCAGCAGTAGTGGTGGAAGAAGTAGAGGTTTCAACATCAACTGGGGCTTTTGAAGGACCAGCAGTAGTGGTGGAAGAAGTAGAGGTTTCAACATCAACTGGGGCTTTTGAAGGACCAGCAGTAGTGGTGGAAGAAGTAGAGGTTTCAACATCAACTGGGGCTTTTGAAGGACCAGCAGTAGTGGTGGAAGAAGTAGAGGTTTCAACATCAACTGGGGCTTTTGAAGGACCAGCAGTAGTGGTGGAAGAAGTAGAGGTTTCAACATCAACTGGGGCTTTTGAAGGACCAGCAGTAGTGGTGGAAGAAGTAGAGGTTTCAACATCAACTGGGGCTTTTGAAGGACTAGCAGTTGTTGTAATGACTGCATCAGTTTCTGTTTCCAACTGATCGTAAAGGTCCTGATGAGCACCGGAGTAGTCTGTTTCTCTGTAATTTGGATCAACAATGACATCAACATAGTAAGTGGTTGAAGATTCAGCAATAGATTCTAATAATTCAGTTGAAGCTTTGCCTGACATAGTCATGGTGATAGTTGGTTTAATAATTTCAACAGGTTCTTGAAGGGTGATCTGATTACCATTGAGAGTTGTAAAAATAGTTGAAGTTGAATAACCAGCAGTTAAACCAAATTTGGAGGCATCAGGATAAATTGAATCAACACCGACTAAGCTATTCTCACCAGAGAATAACATTGATGATAAATCAGGGATAGTTTGACCAGATGGATCAAGAATTGAAAAATCTAATGAACCAGTGTTATCCTTTGAAGCGGTAACGATTCTTAATGGGTAATAAACATCAGAATCAAGTTTAGCATAGTTTTGGCCACCATTGACAGTTGAAGAGAAAATCAGGTAGTTATTATCATTTGCAGAAAGGGATTGTTCATTACCACAGTTGAAGGCACCGGAACCTAAGAAAACCATAGCATTATCATGGACGTTGTTAACATTAACACTGTAAATACCATCAGTTTGAGGTTTGAAATAACCAGTGAATTCCAAAAGGTAATTAGATGGGTTCTTTAAACCAGAAATTGTTGAATTCCCATTGAATGAAAAAGAAGTATCAGTAAACCCACCAGCGGAAGTAAGAGGATCAGCAATTCTGTAATCATTTTTAAAATAATTTGATAATGAAATATCAATACCATTTGGATATGGATATTGCTTATAGTTTAAACCTTGAGTTAATTGATCGGATTCTAAATCACAACCATAAAGTGCGTTAACACCAGAGGCTAATAAAAGGTAAAAGATGGATTGCACAAAATTAGAATTGAGAGCCATCAAGTTTTTAGTTGTGAAAAAAGAAGAATTAGGGTTAGTAGCTTTAATGAAACAAAAGAAAGGAAGTTGTGGGTTTTTATAGAGTTACTGAGTAAAATAACAAGCCATTGGGTGCCATAAGTGAATTAAAAATTGAAACAAAGGAAATATTTATACTTGAGGAAAATTCATGCAAGATTAAAAATCCTAAATTGATTAAATTGAAAGGGTTAAAATGGGATTTTAGAGGTTTTAAAATTATAAGAATATTACTAATGATGAGTAGAACATGAGTAAAGTGATTTGCTATTAATTGAATGGCATCTTGGTTGATTTTAATTTAATATTTACATTTTGATTTATCTAAATCCCAGCCACAGGTACGGATTATTTTTTTCAGGTACAAGTTAGAGAAGTCGTACAACACTTAGTGCATAGACAAAAGGCTGGTTTTTATTTAAATGCACAGTTTCTAATCAATCTAATTCAACAAGATCAACGTTGGTTGCAGATATAACAGTGTTTGAAAGGAAAAGATGAACAAAAATGGATTATCACTAAAATCCAGCCATGCTGAGCAAAAGTTTTTTTTCGTCCTTTTTTTTTAGATTCGTGTTTTGTTTTTGTTGTTTGATTTCATTCAATTTGATTCTATTCAATTCCTAATTAAAATGCAACTGTCTTTCGTTTCCGGTGCTGCTATTTGTGCCGCTTTATTTGCTTCTTCTGTTGTTGCCACGCCGCCAGCTTGTTTGCTGCTTTGCGCCCAAGAAATTGCACGTGACTCGAGCTCCAAGTGCGATCTTCTAAGAGATGTTGCCTGCATGTGTGAAAACGAGTCTACTGCCATGGACAGCTGTCTCGCCCAACGTTGTCCATCTGGAGACGAAAAAGCTGCCTGGGAGAGTTTTGAAAGCGCCTGTAAAAACGTCGGGGCTTCTATTGCTGCTGTTTCTTCCAGTTCTTCAAGCTCTTCAAGCTCTTCCAGCTCTGTTGCAACTTCTTCTAGCTCCTCTTCCTCCTCCAGTTCTGTTGAGCCATCATCTTCCTCTGAGGTTTCTTCTACCATTCCATCTAGCTCCACTACCAGCAGCAGCTCTTCCTCTTCCTCTGAAGTTTTGTCAACCTCTTCCACCACTTCTTCAACTATTGCCTCAACTACCTCTTCATCCACCTCTTCCATTGTTGTTTCCTCCACTACCCCATCCTCTTCCTCTTTTTCTTCCTCATCCTTCTCTTCATCCACCACCTCCATTGTGTCTAAGAGCAAGTCCAAGAGCACACACACATCTGCTTCTTCTTCTTCTTCAGAAACCTCTGTTTCCACCATCTCTTCCAAGCCAGCCAATGGTGCTGCTGCACTCGGTGCCGATGCACTTTTTGCAGGTGCTATTTTAGCCCTCAATCTTCTCTAGATTCCTCCTATATAAGCATATATTTACATTAAGTTTATTTATTTTAGTTACTCTTGCTGAGCATTTTTTAGCTCTGCTTTTTAACTTTTTCTCGTTGTCGATAATAAACTTGTTTATTTACTAACTTTAAAAGACACCACACTATGTCTGCCCCCTCTGCTGCCGATAGTCTCATCTCCACTGCTGATAAGGAAGTACTGGCCAAGATCCTCTCCCAATTTGCCCAGGCTGACTCTGCTGCCACTTCTCCCGCCGAAAACACTTCAGATGCCGCCCCTGCTTCTCTTGACACCACCGTTCGTCTCAACGGGCAGCAGTGGCACATTAGCCGTGTTCCTAAGGGGGTTCTCTTTACTTCAGATGGTCAGGAATAGGCCCCCCCTTCTTTCGCTTTTTAAAACGATATTCTCATTAATCGCAAATTCATCACTTGAAAAAAAAAAAAAAATAGTTTTATTTTAATTTAATATTTCCTTATATTTTGCAGAAATCTTATATACACTTCAACAAAATTAATGTTTAT
>JAKUBF010000040.1:0-64561 GCA_030563185.1 Saturnispora sanitii | reverse complement strand
ATATTTATTCTTTATAGTATTGTATAGAGTATTATTATAGGAGGTTTTTTTGGCCATCTTTATGATGGTCTTTTTTCCTCCTCGCAAAAATATCACAATGAGCGCTAATGTGTATTCCCTTGCGTTATGTCTATTCGCAGGCGTATATATTTCTAGGGTCTACGTTGTAATAATCAAGTGATTTATAACATTTTTAATATATCTAAATGTTGCTGAGCACACAAAAATAGATTACTATTATTATTATAATTAAGTTACTTATTAACCATTATTACAAATTACATTTCCATCTTTTATGGTGTTTTAAAATTTAATTTTTTCTCTCTCTCTCTCTCTCTCTCTCTCTCTCTCTCTCTCTCTATATATATATATATATAAATATATATAAATATAAATCTAATTAATAGTAAGTAATTATTAACAATGGACAACTTAATTGGCAAATAATTTTTCAAGAGATTTACGGGCTGGTGAAACTTCAACAACGTCCTTGGTCCATCTTTGAATGTTTTTTAATTTCAAGCCTTCGTTTGCAAACTTTTGATAATAAACAACTGCGTATGACCCCCAAATATCAACCCAACTATAATTGTTTTCAGACCCTGAAAGAAACTTAACATTAGCTAAATATTCATCAAGATATTGGAGAAAAGTTTGAAGTTTGGATTTGGCAACTTCTAATTCTTCTTTAGGCTTATCCTTCCCTAAATAAAGGGTAATAAATTGAGTTGCCATATCATGATTAAAAAATGATGCCCAACGAATAATTTCAGCAGATTCTTCAATAGATTCCCCAATAAGAGTCTTTTTATTTGAAATAGATGCCAAATATTGTGCAATAGCCAATATTTCAGTCAATTTAAACCCATTATCAAGAATTAAAGCTGGGACTTTCCCCAATGGGAAATTATTCTTAAAATCACCAGATTCGTTAGCTGGAACGCATTCGATTTCGAGTCCTAATTCGGCAATATAAGCTGGAAACCAATTTGCTCTAGGAGAGCTTCTAAAATAGTAGATAGTACCTTTAGTCATGTTTAGGATAAAAGCAAAAAGTGATATATATCAAATGTTGAGATGATAGCGAAAAGTGATATATATATAATTTTGAAATGATATTGAATATTGGATTCCCAACAATAATTTATATTTGATTCAACAGATCAGCATCTTTTTTTTTTGTCTTGGCTCATTGATAAAAAAAAAATATATTTTTTTTTTTCTAACTGAAATTTTTTTTTAACATTAAAATTCTTTACTTTACATTAACAGTATGCCAAGAAAGAAGTCAGCAGCTAAGAAGGCAAGAGAAGCCAATGAAGCACAACTTTTATCTAATAAACAAGAAAAATTAGCACATTCTGCTAAACCATTTGAATTGCGTGATTATAAAGAAGAATTAAAAAGAGAACAAGAACAAGAGGCTGAAGAAGAAAGTGAATCATCATCATCTGATGAAGATGATTATGGTGATTTAGTTACTGAAGATGTTGAAAATGGTCTTAATGAAGTTTTAAAAGCTATTAGATCAGGTGATGAAAGATTATTTGATAAAAACGTTAAATTCTTTAAAGATCCAGAAGAAGCTGTTAAGGAAAAGAAACAAAAGCCAGTTTATTTAAATGATGTCCTTAGAGAAAATTTATTAGATGGAACAAATTTAAAAGATGAAGAAGATGAAGATATGGAACAGGAAGAAATCCCATTTGCCGTTCAACAAAGAGAAGAAAATGCTAAATTGTTAGGTGAAATTAACAATGCAGCTGAATCTGATTCTGATGATGATGATGATGATTTCCTTGTTAAAAAGGAAAAGAAGGAAGGTGATGATGAAGAACCAGTTAAAGTTAATATCATTTTACCAGATCCAAAGGAAAACAAAGAAAAATTCTTAGATGAATTTATGAACAAACTTGCTTGGTTACCAAACAAGGGTAAATCACAAAAAATTGAAGAAGATGATAGTGAATTTGAAGATGCGGCTGATCAGTTTGAAAATGCATACAATTTTAGATTTGAAGATCCAAATGCAAAGGAAATTATCACATATTCTAGAAATGTTGCTTCTATGAGAAGAGAAAAATTATCCAAACGTCAAAGAAAGAGATTAAGAGAAAAAGAAGAAGAAGAAAAGGAAAAGGAAGAAAAGGAAAACTTAATCAAGACCAAGAAGCAAAAGAAGATGAATTTAGTGTTAGATAGATTAAAGGAAATTAAACAAGCTGTTGGTAGTGATGTTAGTGATGAAAGAATTTTAAAGGTTTTCGGTGATTCATTGATGAATGAAGATTTCAATGATGAAGATTGGGATAACAAAATGAGTGAATTGTTCAACGATGAATACTATGATGAAGATGGTGAAGATGAAGATAACCAAAAGCCAACATGGGACGATTTAGATGATGAAATGGCTGAAGAGAAGGCCAATGAAAAAGGTGAAAATGATGACGACGAAGAAGAAGTTGAAACCTGTGAAGAAGGAGATATAAAGAAGGAATCCAAGAAGGACAAGAAGAAGAAGGAAAAGTCAAAGTTAAACTCCCTTAAGGATGTTGCTGAAAAGTTAGTCGAATCGAAAAAATTAGATATCATTACAGAAGTTGAAGAAGAAAGAGGACGATTAAGAAACATCGAAGAAGAGCCACTTAAATACAGATACAGAGAGGTTTCACCTGAATCTTATGGTTTAACGAGCGCTGAAATCTTAAATGCAGATGATAAACAATTGGGTGATTTCATTAACTTATCTAAATTAGCTCCATACAGGCCAGCTGAAAAGGTTTTAAATGATAAAAAGAAGGTCACTAAGAGCAAATACATTGCTCAATGGAGAAAGAACACTTTTGGTCACGAAGATGGTTTTGAAGCTGCTATTAAAGAAGGTAAGTTCAAACTTCCATCTATCATTAACAAGGATACTAAAAAGAAGAGTAAGAAAACCAAGAAGGATAAGAAGGATAAAAAGAGTAAAAAATAAACATGTCTTAATAAGGGTCACTATTTTTCTTATAAAAAAGAATACGTTTATAATATGTAATAGATAATAATAAATAAAGTGAACATAAATACGATTAAGTTTGAGCTGAGCAACCAAAATAGCATTTGAAAAAAAAATAATATTTACACGGTTTAACTTCTTAAATAGATAAAGTTTTTAAAGGTAATGAGTGATTCGGATGATGATTTGTTTTCTCTTTTGGGGGAAGGAAATTTGGCAAATGATTCACATGAGAAACCCCAAATAGAAACTTTTAAGAAGTTCAAGATCAACAAGAAAATTGCTTTAGCTGATATAAAACAACCTACATTTTTTGCAGCTTTTCAGAATTTCAAAAATAAAAATGGTGATGTTTCATTAAATGATGAATTGGGATTCTCATTGAAAATGAATAATACCAATTCATTTGAAGAAAGGAGAAACAAAAAATTATTAAATAATTTAAATCAAGCTGTTGAAAGACAAAATAAAATAGCTGATATACTAAAGAAATCTGAAGAGGAAGAAAGAGAAGAAAATGCAATAGGAGAGAAAGTCGAATCTTTTATTAAAGAAAATATGGACTCAGTTTATGTTATGAATAATGAGAAAAGCATGGAAAAAATACGATCATCAATTAAAGACCATTTTGGGAAAAAGAAGAAACCTTTACCTAAAGTATTTAAATTTTTTATCAATAGAGGTGGGTTAAAGAAAAAAGAGTTAAATTGGGAAATAAAGACAATGGATGATTTTCTTAATACGGATGATTTATATTTTATTGAATGTGTTGAGAATTTAGAAGAACTTGAACATTTCAACAAATTAATGAAATTCCCACTTAGATATTTGATGAGATATATAGGTTGTGATCTGGAATTACTGTCTAATCCAATTGAAAAATTTGATTCTAAGAAATTGATAGGCCCAATTTCTGTTCAAGTATTAAAATATGTTAAACTGGGTCCGTTATTTGGCAAAAAGTACAATGAAGAATATTTACATGGGCTCGTATTAATGTCTATAGATGAAAATGTGATAAAGGACATGGTATCAGTTGAATACAAAAATAAAAAATACACAGCAAGACAATTGACAATTGAGGCATTAATGTCAAGTGGATTAGCCAGTTATAGGTCAATTTTGAATTTTATATTTTCATTGAGGGAAAACATACATTTATGGTACAGGGCTATAAATGGGTTATACATAACAGACAATAATGATAGTAAAAAGCAAATGATTTTAATTAACAGTGTATTGATGACATTCTTAACATGGAATAGTTTAGAAGATGATTGTTCATATGATAAACAAGTTACAAATATTCTTTTCAATTCTACCACATTAGTTAATGAGTTAATAAATTTTACATCAAAATGGGCAAAGAGCACTTTAAGAGATACCTTGACAACTGATCAATATGAATTAACCATGTATAGATTCAAATGTCTTGAACGTCTTTTCATTTTAAATAAACATACCATTTTTGAACATCAAGAAAGAGATAAGTTTCAAAATTCCATTGAAGAGTTAAAGGCTAGATATTTTTCAAACAGCCAACGTTTATCTTATGTGATACCAAGATGCAACACTATATTGAACAATATCGATTCATTATTACTTAATGCAAGTTCTTCAAAAGTGCAAGATTTCTTTTCTACGTTAGAATAATAATAATAATAATAATAATAATAAAAAAGGATTGTATATATAATTTACAATAATGCATCCTGAAGCATATAACCTTAACACACTGTATAATTAACAAACAACTCAAAAGTTTAATTTTAATTTTAATTTTAATTCTATAATTTATTTACGATATGAATTTCAAATGAAACGAAGTTTATAAATCAGAACAATTCTGGATGAACCTTTTTAATATCCAAAATATCTCTAACCAAATTAATACCTAATTCGGGATACTTTTCTAAATCTTTTGGTAAATCTTCATCACGTTCGACGTAATGGATGACAGCCTTCCAGTTCAATCGCTGAGCAGCTTTCACGTTAATCTCAGAATCGTCGATAAAATAGGCATTTTCAGGTTTGATATTACCAGCTTCACGTAAAGCTTTGTCAAAAGAAGATTCCATTGGTTTACATGTTAATGGGAAAGAATCATAATGACAGTATGTTATACCATCGAAGATATCACCCAAACCTAATAAATAAATAACACGTAACCCATGATTCTTGTATGCATTAGTAAAAAGCCACAGTTTATCAACTGCACCTGATTTCTTCATCTTCAACAACATCTCACGTAATTGTGGGTTAGGAACGAGAATCTTCTCCAATGGGAGTGCATCATCGACTACCTTGTTATACTCCATAGCATCAACACGATGTTCTCTAACAAGACCTTCCAAAGCCAAACCATATTGCTGGTAATAGTGCATATGAAGTGAATTAGCAGCTTCATCATCCAGATTGAGATGTTTCTTGAAATATCTATGGATATAAATTTGCATCAAATCATGGATTTTGGTTGATCTTCTATAGAGACAGTTGTCAATATCGAAGAAGAAAACACGCTCATTTTCTGCAGGAGGGGCATCATGGTCTACATCATAACTCAACTGAACAGGTGGCAAATGCTCACGCAGCATTTCAACGCGTCGTTGATAATCCCCAGACTCTAAAAGAGTCATTTGAGACTGTGAATTTCTATTTAAAATGAGAATTTCAGCCTCACGACGGTCATCAACATCAGCATAGGCACAATTGTTATAACCAAATCCTTTTTCCATCGGCGCTGATTGCACTTCATTAATATCTTCCATCTTAGTTTTAATTTCCATTAACTCTCGATTTGGAAAGAAAAACACGATCGATCCAATTATAGATTTTTCCATTAACTCCTTTCTTATCTTGATCAAAACTACACACGCGTTAAAAAATGCCGTTTCACGCACATTCAGTCGCTTTAATGGTACAGGTACCCGCCCTTGCCTTTCTTATAATTGCTTGTGTGACTTCCCCGGCAACTTCAAGTCTTCAACTCGGTTATTACGACAAATACATTTTTGGTGCCTTAGGTTTTTGTGAAACTGGTAATTCATGCCAGACTAGCTTTGGTTATGATCTGGCTAGCTTTTTGAATGGAGCTGACTCACTGCTTTCTGGTGATACTATGAACACTCTTACTAAGGTACTGATTGCCATACCAATAGCTGCTTTTTTCACCATTGTTTCATTGATTCTTAACGCTGTTAGTCATGTCTTACCAGCTTTAAACACTTCAAATACGTTTTGGATCGTCCTTTGTATTTGGTCTTTTCTAGGGTTCTGTGGTTCTGCCATCGTCTGTGTTATTTCTTTCTTACTTTTCTATCCTAGAATTAGTTGGACCACTTGGTGTTTAATTCCAGCTTCTATTCTAAATATGATTGCCGTTGTTATGTTTGGTATTGCTTGGAGGATATTACCTGAATTTGAAGATGATGAAAATGAAGCAGAAAGTTACCGAATGGATGAAAAGACTTCTAATTTTAACACATATGGTAACTATACATCTGATCATGATGAAACTTCATTATCTTTCAATGCCCCAGCTCCTCCTCCTTTTAGAACTAACTTGAACTTGAATGCTTCTGATCTGGAATCAACAGCTAAAAAGTCTGATGTTTTAATTCAATCAACTGAAATGAGCGATGATGATAATTCAATTCTTGAAGAACAAAACACTCCAATTGGTGGTGGTGGTAGTACTGGTATGTTGAATTCAGTTACTTCATCAAAATATAATGAACAATACACACTTCCTCAAACTGATGGGGAAAGTGCCAGAGTTCCTGCCCTGACTAATCCTTATTTGGATTCAGCCAATTCACAAACTGTTGATTCAAGATTATCCGTTAATGAATTAACTGATGGTCATTTAAGGTCTGAATCAGCCAATTCTTCTGAATCGAATTTTACTAGTATCTCTCAAAGAGCTATTAATCCAAATTATTACGCTGGTGCCCCAAATAAACCAAACTTTAACAACTCTCAAAACATTCCTCCTCAACAAAGATTTTATCCTAATGGACCACAAATGAATAAACCTTATTATGGTCAACAACCTCCTTATGGTCAACAACAACCACATTATGGCCAGCAACCTCCTTATGGACAACAACCATTGAGACAAAACAATTATGGTAATGTTCCAATGCCAAATCAACCATATCAAAGAAATGGTTATATGTTGAAACCAAAACCTTATATGGCAATGAATGGGAATAGACCACCTCCTGGTGGGGGGTTACCTCCTCAACAAAATCCATATGGGTATTATAACAATAATGGACCACCAAGGGGTGGACCACAAATGGGAAATTATCCGAATCCTGGTGGATATAAGAATAGAATGAGACCAAATTTACCATCTGCTTCTCAAACTAGAGAAGGTGGGTATGGAATGTATTAATTCTATTACTTTACTAATATAATCAATTGATATATATTCATATATATTTATTTACAAATTAGTTTTTAATTGCTTACTTGAGGTAACTAATTAACTAGTTTGTTTTTATTGCTACTGCTTTTTTTTATTACTATTGTTATTTAAAATCTTTATATTAACCTATTTTACATTTATTTTAGAAATATACATATATATTATCGTGTACTTTTTAAACAAGGTTCAAATGAGTTGAATCAACAGGGACTAATGGGACAATCTTTTCATCAGGATATACATCAACCATTTTTGGTTCACCATTGTTAATACCTGCTGGTGATTTCAATGGTACATCACTATGATCAACAGGGTTAGAAATTGGTTTATCATTTTCTTGTGTATTTTGTTGTTGTTGTTGTTGTTTATCACTATCATCATCATGAATATAATGATCAACTCTATGTGGTTTAACTAAGAATAACATGAGAACAAACAATATAAGTAAAACAAGGAAAAATACCAATTTACATTTATTATTTTGTTTTTGATAACTTTCAGCCTTTTTAAATTCTTTATCAGCACCTTGAACTTGTTCATTTGTCCTTTCTAAATTATAACCAATATTATCCAATATAGTCCCCTGATCAATAATTATATTTTCCAATTCTTTAAAAATAACTGATATTTCAACAACTGATTGTGAAATGTTATAAATTTCACGTTCTCTTTGTAATAAATAATCTTGAGAAATTGATCCTTCTTGTATTTGCAATTGTTGATGATCATCATTTTGACTTTGACTTTGATTTTGATTTTGATTTTGATTTTGACTTTGACTTTGTCTTTGAATTTCTTTTGATGATTCAACCATGGCATTTCTAGAATATGTTTCAACATCAGATCCCATACCTCCAACAATTTCATCCTTTTTTAAATATTTAACATAACGTCCCTGCATTTCTCTAAATTGACCTGTTATTTCTTGAGCAATAATGGCGAATTTCCTCTTTAAATTATTAACTAATATTCTAGTTGATGAAATATATTCATCATTATCTGTACTTGAACCTATTAAATCATCATGATATGGATTTGCATTAGGTAAAGACAATTGAGTTAAACTTTTATCCAATGTTTGTAATTGATTAATCATCTTATATAAACTTTGAATTTCAAGCATAATATTACTAGAAATATCATCAATTGCTTTCATTTCATTTGAAATAAATTCATCATCAAAATTAGGTAAGATAATTTCTCTATATTTTCTATCTAATAATTTAAGATTAGATTTAATTCTTTCAGTCAATTGTGTACCACTTCTTTCAATTTCCATAACTGTTTCAGTATATTCATTTGTATTATGATTTATAATGTTATTATTATTATTATTAGGTCCATTACGAAATGTTTGCATTTCGATATCTCCTCCATGTTGAGTGCTATTTAAAAGCCCCGTTTTATCAATATCATCGGCATAATTGGATTTGATAGGTCTAGAATGAGGAAATGTTTGTCTATATGACAAATACAAGTTAGTTCTATCTCTAAACATTATAAATTTTTAATGGTAGTTAATAGAGAAAAATCGTGTATGTAATAATTGGGGAAATTTGTCTTTGTACATTAATCTAATCTATCTTTATTTTTTTATTTGATTTTAAATATAATGTCGAATCCCACTGGGACCCCAAGGGCCAAATCTACTACACATGTTACGGCCCATCCTGCACATAATTTAATTCAAAGGGGGGATGATTCAAGTATATTACTTCTTTCAAGATTAAAAACAGATTATAAAGATCAACCAAGTGGTTTAGGACGTGATTATTGGTTAGATGATTCAACAGCTATTAAATGTAGAGATTGTGATAGGACATTTACAACATTTTTAAGAAAACATCATTGTAGAATTTGTGGGAAAATCTTTTGTCATAATTGTACAAGATTCATTGATGGATCAAGGTTTAATCATAAGGGTAAAATGCGTATTTGTTTCTTTTGTGATAATAAATTAGAAAATTTTGAACAATATAATTCATCTGATGAAGATTTAGATGAAATGAGTATGATTAATCCAACAGCAAGTTCAATTTCAATTTCAACAAGTCAAAATAATAATAATAATAATAATAGTAATCATATTAGATCACAAAGTCATTCACAATCAAATTCAATTTTTAATAGTTCAACTCCATTGAGATCATCACATCATTATCATCATAATAGTGATATACCAACACTTCATAATGCTAAAATTAGACAAAGGACTCATAGTACAAATTTAAAATCACCTCCAGTATCTAAAAGATTATTAAATAATACCAATGATGATAATACTATTACCAACTATTATACTCGTAGTAGTAATAGTAATAGTAGCAGTAGTAGTAGTAGTGACAGTGAATTAGAAAATGGACAACAAAATTTGATTGAAGATGGTGGTGATGAATCTAAACAGGGAATGATTGATTTAATGAATAATCATGAATTCAATTGGCCAAGTACAGGTAGAATGAATGAATTTAAATTTACGAAATCTGATATCAATACTAATAAGAATAACATACTTTCATCCTCATCATCGATAATGACACCACCATATGAACCATTAAAAAGAGATAAATCTATTATTCGTCGATTTCGATCATCTTCTAATAGAAATAGGAGAAATTTTAGTTCTAGGAATTACCCAAGGATGATATTAACTAATAATGGGAATTTATCAAATAAATTTAAAATGATGATGAATTTAAATTTAAACTCTGATATAATTCATTTTACTGATGATTTACAAAAGGCAAGTGAAAATTATAATAAATTATTATTAAAAGAATTAATAATTGATAAAGAAATAAATGATTATGATTTATGGTTAGATATTTTATTCAATTGTTTAAAAAAAGTTAATAATATTGAAATTGAATTAAATAAAAATAATAATGAATCAACTTATGATTTTGCTGATTATATTAAATTTAAAAAAATTCAATGTGGTGAATATAAAGATACTGAACCAATTGAAGGATTAGTTTTTTCAAAAAAATTACCATTAAAATCAATGCCATTAAAAATTGAAAATCCTAAAATTATGATTATTACATTCCCAATTGAATATGATCAAAATATTAATGGTGAAGCAACTTTTACAAGTTTAGATAGTGTAATTGCTCAACAAAATGAATATTTAAAAAAATTAACAAATAGAATTATTCAATTAAAACCAAATATTATAATATCATCAAATTCAATTAATGCAATTGCATTAAAAAAATTAGCAGAAAATGGGATTTCAGCTGCACCAAATTGTAAAATTACTAATGTTATTAAATTATCTAAATTTACAAATTCAACAATAATTACATCAATTGATATGATTGCACTTAAACCAAAATTAGGTTCATGTGAAAAATTTCAACAAAGATATTTTCAAATTAATGAATATTTAAAATCATATTTTTTCTTTACTGGTTGTAACCCAAAAATTGGTTTAACAATTTTATTAAGAGGTTATAATTTAGAAATATTGAATAAAATTAAATCATGTTTATCATTAATGATTTATGCATTTGTTAATACAAATTTAGAATCAAGTTTTTTAAGGGATAAATATTTAAAATTGAATAATGATAATAAATCAATTGATTTATTATTAAATAAAAAAGTTTTAACAAAACCTTTATATTCAATTAAATTAGAAGAAATTGATGATATTATGAAATTATGTAATGATAGAATTATTAGTACATCACCATGGGTTAAATTTTTAATACCAAGTATTATTAATCAAATAAAGGATACAATAATTAAATTAGATTCAATTAAGAATAATTATTCAAATTTTGAATTTGATGAGGATAAAATGAAAAATTTAGAAAAATATAAATTACAATTTGAAATTAATAATTCATTAAAAATTGATAATGATAAAGATTTAAAAAAGATAATTAAATCAATGAATAATTATTTATTAAAATATTGGAATTTTCAATTAAATTTTTATTATAGGAAATTTGAACAATTTTGGAATTCAAGGGAATTCACAATTTTTGATCCTAATTATAATCAAAATTTAACAGTTTCATTTAGTATGATTTCATCTAAAAATTCAACACCTTGTATTGGACCAATTTTACAAATAATTGATTTTTATTGGGATAATGATGAATCAATTGGTCAATATATTCAAGGATTAATTTTAGAAAATTCAAAAATTTGTATGACTGGATGTGGAATGTTATTAAAAGATCATTATCAATCATATGTTCATAATGATGGTAAAGTTGATATTAAATTAGAAAAATTAGAATCTAATGGAACAGGACAAAATGGTGGTGGTGGTAATTTAATAATCAATTGGAGTGAATGTAAAAAATGTGGTGAAAGGACAAATCAAATGCCATTAAATGATTTATCATATAAATATTCATTTGGGAAATTTTTACAATTAATTTTTTGGTATGATAAATCAATTTTAAAATTAACAACATCATCATCATTTAATTGTGAATGTAGAAATCCAAATTTTTTTAAAGATTTCATTCATGTTTTTAATTATAATAATTTTTTAATTAAATTTGAATATTCAAAAATTGATAATTTACAACTTGTTACACCAAAATTTAAATTATTTTTTGATCCTAAATATGATTATAATATTAAAATGGATTATTATAAATTAGTTGAAAGGAAAAATATTAAATTTTTTGATAGTATTCAAAATAGATTAGATAAAATTCAATTAGATAATAATTATGTTAATGATGAAAATTTTAAAAAGGGTGAAATTAAATTAATTGAATTAAAAAATACATTAATAAATCAAAGAAATGAAATTGAAAAAATGTTGATTGAAACTTATGAAAATTCTCAAGTTAATGAATATTTAAAATTTAATATTGTTTTAAGGCGACTTCAAGAATTATCAAGTATTTGGAAATCAGAATTTGATGATTTTAATCAAGAATTTTTACCAACAGTTAAAGAAATGAAATCTAATTTTCAATTAGAAAGATTATTGAATATTTTAGCAAATAAAGATGAAGAAGAGGGGGACGGGGATGAGGGGGAGGAGAAAGAGGAGAAGAAGAAGAAGAAGAAGAAGAAGGAAAAGACGAATGAAGAAGAAGAAGAAGAGGAAAAACCATTATTAAAATTATCAACTATATCAAATACAGACAACAAACCTACTAAGAAAAAGAGTAATTTAATATTAGATAGGATAAATGAATTAAATGATAATGCAATTATTTCAAATAAATCATCACAAGAATCACTTCAATTACCAAAAGATTTTAATAGATTAGATTTAGGTCAAGTTAAAAGATTAAAGAAATTATTCGAAGATGATACACAAAATTTTTTTAATGAAAGGGAAAGAATGGAAATGTTAAATAATACAACAAATGGGAAATATTTACCAAAAATTGGTAAAATGAATTCAAATGTTAAAGTTTTTAAGAATGCTCAAGATGCACAAGAATCAAGAACTCAAACAAATAATACATTAAATAATAGTTTATTAGATGATTCAGGGTTAGGTAATAATAGTAATATTACTATAACAAATGAAATTGAATCTAATATAAGTGGTAATGGTTGCGATTCATCTAATAATATTCAACAATTTTCTGAAGAAAAGAAGGATGCTAACAAGGAAGAAAAAAATTGGTTTTTTAAAATGATGAATAATTTTCTAGATACGAGGACATCAACATCATGGATTGATTTAGCTTACCCATTAGAATCAATGGAACATATTTTTTTTGAATCAAATGTAATTGTAAGAGAGGATGAACCAAGTTCAATTGTTTCATTTTGTCTTAGTACAAAAGATTATGAATCAAAATTATATAATGATAAAGAAGAGTTTAAAGGTAATGGTGAAAATAGTGGTGATGGTGATGATCATAATAATGATGATGAATATTTAAAATCAATATTAGGTAAAAGTGGATTTCATATAACATATCAATTAGAAGGGGTTAATTCTAATTCAATGTTCATTTGTAAAATTTTCTTTGCGGAACAATTTGATGCATTAAGGAGGAAATGTGGAATTGAAGATAATTTTATTAATAGTATTTCAAGATGTGTTAAATGGGATTCAACAGGTGGTAAATCAGGTGCAGTATTTTTAAAAACTTTAGATGATAGATTTATTTTAAAAGAATTAAGTAAATCTGAAATGGAAGCATTTATTAAAATGGCACATAATTATTTTAGTTATTTTGAGAAAGTTTTATTTCATGGGTTACCAAGTGTTTTAGTTAAATTTTTTGGGATTTATCAAATTCAAGTTAAAAGTTCATCATCATCAACATCAACTAATAACAATAATAATAACAATAATAATAATAATACCAATAATAATAATACATCATATACAATTGATGTTGTTATAATGGAAAATTTATTTTATAATAAAAAACCAGATAGAATTTTTGATTTAAAAGGATCAATGAGAAATAGACATGTTGAACAAACGGGTAAAGCAAATGAAGTTTTATTAGATGAAAATATGGTTGAATATATTTATGAATCACCAGTTTTTATTAAAGAAGGTGATAAAAAATTATTAAGATCATCATTATGGAATGATACATTATTTTTAGAGAAGATGAATGTTATGGATTATTCATTAGTTGTTGGTATTGATTCTAAAACTAAGGAATTAGTTGTTGGGATTATTGATTGTATTAGGACATTTACATGGGATAAAAAATTAGAATCATGGGTAAAGGAAAAGGGTTTAGTTGGTGGTTCAAGTGGTGCTGGTAGGGAACCAACTGTTATTACCCCTAGACAATATAAGAATAGGTTCAGAGAGGCAATGGAAAGGTATATTTTATTAGCACCAGGTCCTTATTATCAATCTACGAAAACACGTTCAGATTAATTTAACTAGTTTAATTGCTGAGCAACCCCGGAGATTTTCTTATTGTGAAAAAGAAACGGGCGATGACAGATTTTTTAATTTTTTTTTTTATTAATAGAAAAATTAATTTTTTAATTTTTTTGTTTGGGGAGTTGTTGTTGTTTTTCATTGAATTGAAAAGGATAAAATGAATAACAGTGACAGTTGTAGTGTTAATCCATTATTAAAAGTTATACAACCACATAATATCCATCATAATGTGCCAAACTCACGACTTCATAATGTTTGTGAACAACCAAATAATTTAGAAAGGGATTTTTTAGAATTTAAAGCATTAAATAATAATAATCAATTAGAAATTGTACCAATCCCAATAGGTATCCCAATAAGAACACATGAAGTTGAAGGTTCTAATTGGGTTAATGAATTCAAACAAATGAATTTAAATCAACAGCAACAAGTTCAACAACAATCATCTTATAATACTAAACATAATCAATACCCAATTAATAATTATCATTATAATACTAATACCAACACTACTAATACTAATACAAACATTGGATCATCATTTGGTAGTGGGATATTTACAAATTTACAATATCAACAACAATCAATTAGAGGATCAATTAAATCACTTTCAGAAGCATTTGAAAATGCATTTAATGAAGTTGAAAAGGAATTACAAGAAGTTATTGAAGATGAACAAGCAGCATCTCCTTCAATTACTGTTATTAATAATAATAATGAAGAAGAACAAAAAAATAATTTAGCAAATATTGCAAAATCTGTTTTTAATATAATGAATAATACAACACAACAAACTACTACTACTAGTAGTAGTAATTTAACAAGTGAAAAATTTAAACAATCGAATTTTATGAATTTAATGCAAAAGATTTCAAATAGGGAAGTTGAATTAGATACAATAAATGAAAAATTTATTACAACAACAACAAATATTAGTAGTAACAGTGGTAGTAATAATGGAATGTTTGAAAATGCAATTGAATTTAGTGAAAAGTTTAATTTTAAAGTTGAAAAATCAAATTGGGAAACTGGTTCTGAGTTTATTTAAGGATGCTGCTGAGCATGGACAGGCAACACTGAACCAAGCCAAACCAGTCCCTTTTTAAAATATAATATTTAATAAATATAATAAAATAATTAATAATACAACACTTTCTCTTTCTTAACAATCTATCTTTTACAAACAAACTAACTATGGAGGACTCAATGAAAAATTTATTTTCTTTAAAGGGGAAATTATGTGTTATAACAGGTGCAAGTTCAGGAATTGGGTATGCAATTAGTGAAGGATTTGCAGCACATGGAGCAAATTTAATAATGGTTTATAATTCAACTGATATTCGAGAAAAAGCTTTAGAATTAAGTTTGAAATATCAAGTTAAAATCGAAGCAATGAAATGTGATTTAAGTAATCCAAATTCAATTGAACAATTATTTAATGAAATTGTTAAAAAATATGATAAAATTGATGTTTTTATTGGTAATGCAGGTATAAGTTGGAAATTTGGTTCAATTATAAATTTCCAAACGAATAAAGAATTAGTTGATAATTATAATAAATTTATGGAATTAGATTTATCATCAATTTATTATTGTTGTGCACATATTGGTAAAATATTTAAAAATCAAAATTATGGTAATTTAATTTTAACTGGTTCAATGTCTGGATTTGTTGTTAATACACCACAAGATCAAGCAGCTTATAATTCTGCTAAAGCAGCAGTTATTCAATTAGGTAAATCATTATCATTTGAATGGTCAAAATTTAATACTCGTGTTAATATTGTTTCACCAGGTTATGTTGAAACAAGATTAACAAAGGCAATTGATAATAATTTACGTTTTGAATGGAATGAAAAAACTCCATTAAAGAGAATGGCTAAACCTGAAGAAATGGTTGGTGCTTATATTTATTTAGCTAGTAATGCTTCAACTTATACAACAGGTTCAAATGTAATTGTTGATGGTGGTTATAGTGTTATTTAATTAATTAATTAATTAAAATAGTATTTTTCTCTTTATATCTTTATCTTTATCTTTTAATTACTTAATTATGATTCAAAAGACGCGTCAAAATCCAAATTTTCAAGGTGAAATTATCACTACTCCATTAGAAACAGAAACAGATCTTGAAGCGCAACAACAACAACAAATGTATACAAATTATGGTTCAATTTGCCTTAATGGGGTTAATAATATTTTAAATGATACTACTTCTCAATTCTGGGTTATAATTTCAATTATTTTAATGATTATTATTTCATCGATTGTACTTTTTTACACTGGTAATAGTGATATTTTAAATATCATTTGGGGGTTTTTAATGTGTAAATTGTTTTCAATTGGTTGTTCAAATTAAAAGTGAAGCAAAGCTGAGCAAAGCTAAAGCTCATCTATGCTCAGCTTTAATTAATTCTTTTTTTTTTTTAAATAAAAATTTTCCTTTTCTTTTTTTTTCTTTACTTTATTTGCTAAATAAAAAATTAAATAAAACTAACTATTTAAATATGAAGAGAAGTGAATGGGAATCTGACGAAGATGACTCTGATGACGCACCTGAAGAGGAACAAGTGTCTGTTAGTAAAAAATCATCATTAAAACAACAAAAGGAACAACAAAAATTAATTCAAGAAAAACGACAATTAGAAAGATCACAAAGGAGGGAAATTCAACAAAAGAGGGAATTGGAGAAATTAGAAAGACAGAAAAAAGTTATTTTAAAAGAGTCAAATGACCAAGAAGAGGAGGAAATCCCAGATGAATTACCAATGGATTTATTAGAAAATTTCAATGAAATTAAACCAACAAAAGTTATATTTGATAAAGAAGAGGAAAAATTAATACCTAATAAACCAAAATTAATTGATATTAAAAGGGCAAAAGTTGAAAAATTAAGACAATTAAGATCATCAAGTAGTTCAAAAATTGTTAATGGTGGTATAAAAGTTAAAAAGATAAGTAATAATAATAATAATAATTCAAAAATTGAAAGGAAAATTGATAGTGGGATTAATAATTTTAAATCTAATTGGTTGAATAGGGAATCAATTAAGAGGACTACTTGTTAGTTAACTAATCTTCTTTAAAGGGTAATACTAATAATGGTATTATTGACCCAAATAATGTATACCATAAATTTACTTTATTTGCACTTTTATGTTGATTTTGATTTTGATTTTGATTTAATTTATGAAATGCAACATAGAAAAAAGCTCCACAACTGAATAATAATAAACATTGAATAAAAATCCCATTATTTAAATTACCTGTAATTAAAATGAATAAATAACTTAACCAAGTACCTATTGGTGCAGCAATTGAAAAAATTATTAAATGAATTATAATAATTGCAGGTCTTAAATTATTATCAATTAAAATTGAAGTTAAAGAAAATGCGGCTGGTAATTTATGAATAAAAATTGCCATAATCATGAATAAACCAAAATTGTTTTCATCATTATCACTTGTACTTGAAATTAATGAAGTTGTTAAAATTACTCCATCTGATAAACAATGTAAAACTAAACCCATTGTAGTTGAATTAGTTAAAATAGATTTATATAATGATTTAATATCACCAGATTCTAATAATGTAACATCAGCAGATTCATCCTCATCTTGTTGTTGACTTATAATTGTATCTGAATCCATTTCGAACATTTCATCAGCAACTAAATTATTATTTGATTGCTTATTATTAACTATTTTACATTCAATTAATGAATCTAAACAATATAATGATAGAAACCCTAATAAAATAATAACACCTGACCACCATTTAATTTCAATTTCATTCATAACTTCTGGCATAATTAAAACGAAACTTGTTGATAATAATAAACCTGAAATACCTAATTGGATTTTTTCTAACCAATCATTTCTAATTCCTTGTAATATTAATGGGAAAATCCCTGCAATGAATGCTAATATAGCCATTAAACTTGACCAAATTAGTAATTTGAATATCATATATTATTGATGATTACGTAAAGAGTATAAATAATAAAGTGAAGTTAACAAATGAAAATGAAAAAAAAAAAAAATTTAAAACTTAACTTCAACAACTTTATTAAGTAAAATGTTAAATATTATTTCACAAACTATACGATCAACCACCACAACAAGTGTTTCTAGTGGGATTGGTAGTTCACTTGTTACAGCTACTTGTGCTTTAATTCCAATTTTCGGGGTTAGATGGGGTACTAGAGGTGGTAATAGAGGTAATACTTACCAACCTAATACTTTAAAAAGAAAGAGAAGATTAGGATTTTTAGCTAGATCAAGAGCTAAATCTGGTAGAGATATTTTAAAGAGAAGGTTTGAGAAGGGTAGATGGTTTTTAACTCATTAAGCAAAGCAAAGCGAAACGTAGCTAGCGGTAGCTAGCGAAGTGTAGCGAAGTTAAGAAAAGCGAGTGCGAGTGTTTATTGCATTGAATAGTAATGTTAATATTAATACGACATGAGTGAAAGTTTGTACGTGTATATAATATAATATAATATAATACTAAACAACTGTTGTAACTAAGTAATTGCGTGAGTTAAAGTGAATTTTTTTTTTTTTTTTTTTAAAATTTTTTTTTTTATAACAGTTAATAGTTAATACTAAACTTAACGAGGTAAATAGATATGTCATTTCAAGTTCGGAAACTTTTAAAAGGTGATGATGTTACACAAATAACTGCTTTTCATGTTATTTCAAGTAAAACTTTTAAAGATGATGAAACAGTTATGACTTTCATTGAAGAATTTGAATCTGATTCTAATACTTTAGATGCAACAGTTGTAGCACAAATTAATAGATTACAAAGAAATTTAAAGGGTTTACCACCATTAATAGAGGAAGAAACTCAGCAACCTGTGCAAAATGATCAACAGGAAAATATACAGCATGTTAATAAAATGGCATTAGGTAATTCTCAAGGTAAGAAGATTGTCTTTGAGTGAATAAGTGAGTGTGTGTGTGTGTGTTTACTAGTTTATAAAGTGAAAAAGAAAGTAGATTTATTTACTCGTGTAGTGTACCTACGTGCGTGCGCCATGGCGTTTGTTTAGTAAAATACAATTTATATATATATATATATATATATATATCTATGGCATGTGTGTTCAATCAAACATATCCAAATCAATATCATTCTCATCTAAATCGTCTAAATCATCAACGTCAACATCAACATCATTAACGTCTCTTTCTCTTTTCAAACTGGATGTAGCAGTATTAGGAACACTTGGTGGAGCATTAGATGCACTAGCAGGAGGTGTTGTACTTGTACTTGTACTACTTGTAGCAGTAGTAGTAGCAGTATTTGTATTATTAACCCATTGATCATCTTCTTCATCTTCTTCTTCCCACATGTCATCTTCCTCCTCTTCATTAGCTTCCTTTTCTTGTCTCTTTTGCAGTTGTTCATAATAAGCTGAAAGTGCATTCATTTCTTCAACATTAACATCATTCAAATCATTCACACGTGTGTTGTCATTAACAGGTGTGTTTTCCATTTGTTCCTTCACCTCCTCCTTCACATTCACCACCTCCTCGTTCTCCTTCTTAATACCTAATAAAGCTTGTACAGATTCTGAATATTGTGAACCTTCCTTATCAACCCCATCCAATTTCCCCAATTGCTTTTCACCAACAGTTGAACTTTGATGCCATGATGGTAATGTATTTTGTCTAAGTTTTTCATTCCGCATTTCCTTTCTTTCACGTTCTCTTTTCAAATCTTCATCATCAGCAGTAATAGCAACATGAATTGTAGCTTCACCTCTCTTTGCAGCTTCAACTGCATCATTTGAAACTTTAACTTTTTGACCTTTTGTTGGTGCATAATATGAATTATTATTATTGGTATTCGTTGGTGTAACTCTCTTTGTAGTCCCATCAGGGTTTGTAGTTACAAGTGAATAATTTGCTAATGAAGTTGCAAATGCAGGAATTGCAGTAACTAATGATGATTCAAAATTATTATCTTGAATTAAATCATCATCAATTTCTTTAAGGAATTTAATAATTGGTTCTAATAAAGCCATTAATCTTTCTAATCTAGCTTGTGATGCTTTTTGTTCTTGTGAAATATCATCATCAATTAATGCATTACCACAAAGTGAACATTCAAAACTATGACCATCATCAGAAATTAAACTTGCAGCATCTAACAGTGTGAATTTTTGTCCACAAGTTGGACATAAATACCCTTGTGGTTCTGCTAATGATCCAACATCATCCTTTAATGATTTAACAATACAATGAACTTTCCATTTAATTGCATCAATTGCTTCAATAAAATGAATATAATAATAAGTCCTTGTTAACATTCTAACTGGTTGTCCAATGTTATTAACGTTGTTGTTGGTATTTACTACTTCCTCTCTTTGTGTATGTATTATCACTAATTTATCCTGTATTAAATTTGCCATATGTGCTCTAAGTACTTTCCTATGTAATTGACAAAGTTTAACCAAATCGTCTTCGAAAAGCACCCCGTGATGCAGCAAAGTTTCCATTATAACTGCAGCAGGAGGTGGATAAAACAAATACACAGTATTTCTCAATAAATGCTTTGCTGCGTCCATTAATAGTAGCTAAACGTAACGTAGCTTTAGTATTTATTGAAAAATTATAATATTATGTAATAAATAATACTAAATAAATATTTATAAAACCATAAACACAAATTTTTTTTTTTTTTCATTCGCGACAATATCGTATGGTTTATACAATTTCTTCATCAACTTACCAATTGAAATTTGAAATTATGGCTGAATCAACAGCAAACACAAACACGAACACGAACACGAACACTGGTCGTCATATCATTGTTGTTGGGGCAGGGATTGTAGGGGTTTGTATTGCCTATTATCTAACACAACATCCAAATTTCAATCGTAATTGTGACCGTATAACTATTTTAGAATCAAAAAGAGTTGCTGGTGGGGCTAGTGGTAAAGCAGGTGGTTTATTAGCTCTTTGGGCTTTTCCTCAACAAATTGTCCCACTTTCATTTCAACTTCATCAAGATTTAGCTAAACAATTCAATGGGGAAAATGAATGGGGTTATAGAAGATTAACAACTGTTTCTGTTGAGGGGGATATTTCAGATGAAAGATTAGCAAATACAAATAATAATGTTTCATCATCAATTCCTGGAAATAACACTGCTATTAATACTAACACTGCTAATAATACAACCTCATCAGTTGCAATGTCTCGTGCAACTATTAAGAAAAATTCAATTGAAATTGAATCATCAAAATCACAAGATTCAAATCTTTCATCTCATCTCCCCAATAATCTTTCATGGATTGATAATAATGTAATTAATGATTGGTCTCAATTAGGTAATATGTCAACAACAGCTCAAGTTCAACCTTATCAATTTACAACTTTTATGTTAAAACAATGTTTAGCAACAAATTGTGTTAATTTAATAATTGGTAAAGTTGAAGATATTATTATTAATGAAGATGGTGATTGTGAAGGTATTATTTATCATCCATCATCAGCTCAAGCTGAATATGATGGTAAAAATCAAGAAAAAATTGAATTATTAGGTAATGAAGTTGTTATGTCAATTGGTCCATGGACTTCAAAAATTTTACCAGATTGCCCAATTTCAGGTTTACGTGCTCATTCAATTATAATTGAACCTGAAAATGTTGAAGAAATTTCACCATATGCAGTTTTTACTGAATTAAAATTAAATAAATCTAAATTTGTTTCACCTGAAATTTATGCTAGAAAGGATGAAGTTTATGTTTGTGGTGAAGGTGATTCATCAGTTTTAATTCCTGAAACAACTGATGATGTTGAAGTTGTTAGTGAAAAATGTGAAGAATTATTTAAATATGTTTCAAAATTATCACCAAATTTAGCAAAAGGGAAAATTTTGAAAAAGCAAGCTTGTTATTTACCCGTTTTAGATATACCTTCATCTTCTGGTCCTTTAATTGGTGAAACTAATGTACCTAAATTATACCTTGCATCTGGTCATTCTTGTTGGGGTATTAATAATGCCCCAGCAACTGGTTTATTAATTTCAGAAATGTTAATGGATGGTGAAGCAAAATCTTGTGATATATCTGCCCTTAACCCAAGTTTGTATTTTGATGCTTCATTAGTTTTTGATGAATCAGGAGAGGAGGATGAGGAAGAGTTGGACGAAGAGGAATCTGGTGAAGATTACGAAGATTCAGAAGAATTAGATGAATATGAAGAAAATGACGATGATGATGAATAGTTAGCTAAACAACAATACTAATAATAAGCAATTTGAACAATAAATCAACTAGTTGTCTATACCATGTACAAAAAAAAATAAAAAAAAGAAAAAAAATAAAGAAGAATAACATATTTTCAATTAAATATGTATTTAATTTTGCCAAGTAGGGAAATGAGAAGGGTTAATGTTAATATTAAATTAGCTTGTTTTAATTTACTTTACTTGGACTTGTTTTCAATTCATTTCACACAAATTCAAATTTAAATTCAAATTCATCATATTCAATTCATTATCTTTATAACTTCACTCTACTTCACTTCACATCATATCCTATCCTATCCAATCAAATAGTGTGGTTTTATATATCACCCTCTGTATAACAAATGTAAAGGGTTTTTTCCCCCCCCCCCCCCCCTTCCATTTCATTTTTATATCAACATATACTTAATCTTTTCATCTAAAAAACGAGTATACTACAAGTGAACTACAAGCGTAGCTAAGTTATACTTAGTAGTATTATTATTATTACTATTATTATTATTATTATTATTATTATTATTATTATTATTATTATTATTATTATTATTATTATTATTGCTATTAATATTACCGACTTAATAAATATAACTCATGTTAGTTTATAAAACCCAACTAAATTCACTAGAATCACTAGTAACAACTAAAGGTGGGTTTAAAACATTTTTCCAAAATGGTGGTAACATTCTTTCTAATTCTGGATTAGACATTAAAACCCCCTCATGATCATTTTCATCTTCATTATCACTATCATTCTTATTTATCCTTTGCCTGTTTAAATATTCATAATTCATATAATTGACTTTATAAGCTTTAATTAAATCAATATCCCTCCTTTTTAAACTCCTTAAAACTCTCTTTAAAATATCTAAAACTAAAATCCCCTTTAGATTAGACCCGATATAACCATTATTATCATTATTATCACTATCAGCATTATCATTATCATGATAATAATACCCCCCCTTATCACTTAATAATCTCATCATCCACTGTTCAACTTTTTGAATACTCTGTGTTTTTAATGCTAATTGAATAATATCTTCCTCTTCATCTAATTTAGTTGAATTCGAACAAACACTTGAAAGTATATCACTTGGTGTTATTAGGGCTGGATCTTCTTCTAATTGTTCTAAAATTGGCCATTCTGATAATTGTGAATGTGAATGTGAACTTTCAATCACATTAATTTCAACTATTGAATTAGCTGTTATTGGTGGAACATGTTGTACGTATTTAATAGGTTTAACTTGTGAATTCATTTATATTTAATCATTAACTGATAAGATTAATGAGAAAGTCCCTTTAATTTTTTTCTAATTAACTGGACTTTTTTCTTTTTTCTCTTAATAATTTGCTTTTTTTTTCCTTCCCAACAGATCTATCATTATTACTACGTAACACACTTACTCAATAACTTTCACTGATAATTATTGATCTATTTTATTAGTTATTTATTTAAATTATTTAATTATTATTTCATATTTATATTTTATATTTAATTTCAAACTCAAAAGCAGTGCAAAGTAGCAACAACAACGACAACAACAACAAATTTAATTTAATTTAATTTAATTTAACTTTCACTCTCCTCTTTCACATGTATAGCACTAATAAACGTTGATTCAGAATAAGCCCAACCTTTTTCAATTTCATCACCATCAATTGATAATTCGAACCAATTACCAAATTGATAAATATAAGGTTTTGTACCACTTGCGGCACTTGCAATACTTTTAACGAAACCTGGTAATTCAGCCATAACATCAACTTTTTCAATTAAATTATTTAATTCACCTTCAATATGAATTTTTGAATCAAAATCATAAGAAATTTTTGTTGGGATTTCCCAACCTGATTCATCATCATGTTTATCATCAATATGTTTTGTATTAATATTTCTAGTTGCAATAATAATTTTACCTTCATTATTAACAACCATACCTAATGAAACTTTAGTTGTTGCATATGATGGTGGTGTTGTAAATTCCATAATAATTGCTGAATATTGAGATGATTGATAATTAAGAAAATCCCATGTTGCAGCTGCATGATGTGGTTTCATACCTTGTAATGCCATAACATACATACCTAAACCATTAATTTCAATTTTTCTATCAACTTCAAATTCATCATCTCCATTTTCATCTTGTTCATTTGATTTTTTTAAAATTTCAATATGACCTTCAGTTTCACATCTTGGCCAAAATGAATGTCTCATACTACCCCATGGTTCATTAATATCATCACCATATAATGTATAACCATTTTCACCAAATATAATACCATCACCAATTTTAGTAAATTTTAATTCAACTTTTGATTCATTATCACAAGTTGATTTCAAAATATAAACATTATCATCAACTAATGTAACTGATAAATTCTTAGCTTTAAAATCATGACCATTGATAATTTCAAAATCTTCTAATTTAACAGATCTCCAAATCATTTCTTCACCTGCTTTACCAGTTTCTTTATCTAAATCAAAAACTTTGAAAGTCATTTGAGCAGTTACTTGTAAATCCATTACATTTGAATGAATAATTTGGAAAAATCCAGAATGAGTATTAGTTGAAAAATAAAATGTCATTGTTTCGACGTTTGTACCAGAAGGATTTTGGAAATTAAAATCATCATTAGTTGTTGTTCTATGAGTGTTTCCAACTGGGTGAATAGCGTCAGGTCCGTATTCTGGTTCTTGTGTACCGGCAATGGCTGAAAGCCCAGATTGAAGTGCTTTCCACATAATGTTATATTGTATTTGTGTGTTTAATGTATCAATCAAAATACAAAAAAAAATTTTTGTTGTTGTATTTTTTTTTAAAGGGTGTATTGGCTATATTGGCTATATATCATGAGCGCATTTATCGAATCTATTAAAGCAAAACTATATACTATACTTTGTATTACACTTTCAATTTAAAATTAAACCCTCCTTCTCCTTTTCCGCCAACGCGATATCGACAAACAATGAAAGCTAAAACACTTAAAAATGTACTACAACCAGTGAAAATAACCATGGCGTCATATTCCATTTTTGTAGCTGTTAAACCAATACCAACTGGTAAAGCTATTAAATTAATGAAACTAACTATGAAATAAGCAGTACCATATCTTTTCCCAAATTCTTTAGGTTCTGAAATAGCTGATGTACAAACTGGTGTAATTGCTAATGTCCCCGACATGGCAAACCCAAAAATAACACAAAATGTTATTAATCCACTTAATTTTTGACCAAATGGTAACCAAATAACAAAGATTGAAATTAACATTAATAAAGACATTAAAACTCCCATATTAAATGGTCCATAAATATCACTTAATATTAATGGTATAATCCTACCTAATGTACCACTTGCATTAACAATTGTTAATGCTAATAACGATTCACTTTCATTAAATCCTTTTGATAATGCATATGATGGGATATATGTAGTAACAAGAATAAGTGCAAATTCACTCATACAAATTGCAATCCCAATCCATAAAAATGTTAAATCTTTTAAAACTTTAATATCAATAAATTCATTAAATCTAATTTTCCTACTACTATCACCAGTTGTATTTGTTAATCTTTGAATTTCTTCATGTCTATCATTTAATGATAAACAAGATAATGTTAAAATCCCTAAAAAGATAAACCCTAAAATTCTCATTGTCCATGGAAATCCAACTTTATTGAACAATGAACGACATAATAATGGCCAAATAACACCACCTAAACTTGCCCCTGGCATTAATAATGACATTGCTAATCCTCTTTTTTCCTTGAAATAATGTCCTGTTGCCATAATTAATGGTGTTGTTAATAACCCAATACCAATACCTGAACATAAACTAAAACTTAAGAAAAATTGATATAATTCAGTACATGATCCAGTTGCGAAAACCCCCGAACACGTTAAAATAGTCCCAATTATACAAACTTGTTTATACCCATAAATATCAAATAAAACCCCACTAATCATCATAAATGACATAATTAAAAAACTGAAAATTGAAAAAACCATTGATAATGCAACTTTATTAACATCTTTTAAAATATGAGTTGAAATATATGATTCAATTGCACCCATTGTATTAATTAATCCAAATGCACATAATAACCCAATAAATCCACCGAAAACTGTAAACCATGCAGTTTTCCCACCTTCTGGGTATTCTAATTCAATATTAATACTATCATCATCTAATTCTAATTGAATAGGTTTTTTCTTATTCTCAATTTTTTCTAATACAACTTCTTTTCCAATGACTTCCATAAACGAATAAAATAAAGAGGGCACGTACCTATTCAAAAAAGAATAGAATCTATTTCACATAAAAGTTTGACTTTTTTATTGATAATAGCAAAATCAAAATCGCAGATTGCGGATGTTTCCCTTTTAGGGGCAGCTCAGCAAATAAGAACCAATTGATTCCTCCTAAGCCATTTCTACATCATCATCATCATTATGTTCATCATCATCGACCCCCTCGATAAAACTAGCCCTTTCAGATGATTCATATTCTAAAATTAATGATTGGACTAATTCCCTTGATTCATCGAATTCATCCTTAATATCTTTACCAACAATTTTATCAAAATCTGATGAATTAAAATTATTTAAAAATGCCCTTCTTTTCATTAATTGATCATATTCATTAGTACATTTATTTAAAAGTGGTAAAATTGAGGTAGAATTAGCTAATTGTAATCCTTCAACATTTAAATTTTTATTTTTATTTTTATTATTTTTATTTAAAAATGGTGATTTTATACCCATTGCTAAATGAACAATTGATGGAGTCCATGGGACAAATTTTAATCTTGATCTTGCTTTTAATAATGCATTATGTACACTATCATCTTCATCATTATCAATTTGTGCATTATTTGAATTAATTATAAAATCAATAACTGACAACATTTTATAATCTTGTCTTGAATTTAAACGTGAAGCCATTTGTAATCTTGGATCTAATAATTCGAGGATAACATCATAAGTTGAATTTCTTGAAATATCCAAATTTTCTTGATGATTTGACATATATTCTGAAATTATAGGTGTAAAACTTGGTGTTAAAAAATGAAGATCTGGCATTGGGATTAATGTTGACATTATACTAACTAATGAATTATATGAATAAGATGGAAATCTTAATGTATTAGTTGATGTCGACATAACCATTGCAATTAATTTATTAATATCATCATATGATGATGGTGTTTTACCATTTAAATTATCATTTGCAATTTGTAATAAAGAATTATTATCAAATACAATATTACAATCTGAATTTTGAATTAATCTCTTTAATGTTAACATTGTATTATATGGTTGAACAACAACTTCACTTGCACCAAAAATTGAATGTGTTTGAATCATTTTTTTATTATATCTATCACTTAAAGCTTCTAACATACATGATCCAAATCCAGATCCTGTACCACCTGAAACTGAATGAATTAATTGAAATGCTTCTAAATTATCACATGAATCTAATTCTCTATCAATCATATCAATTATTTCATTAGAATGTTTTTGACCATGTAAATAACCTTCAACCCATTGATTAGCTGCACCACCACCATCTTGTGAAATATAAACATTTTTACGATTAAAAAGACGTGAATTTTCACCATTAATAATCGAATTTATAACTCTTGGTTCCATATCAATTAAAATTGCCCTTGGTGAAAACTTATTATTATTATTATTCCTTTGAAAAAATACATCAGGGTAATCTTGACGTATTTCATTATCATCTAATAGATTAGTACCATCTTTAGAAATCCCATGTTCTTCACAGATCTGATTCCAAAATTTTTGACCAACTTGATTACCACATTGCCCTGTTAAAAGTAGTTGTTGTTAGTATACGCGTTTAAATGAAAAGCTCACGTGTGCTGTTGTACATACCCACTTGTAAAGTTAAAATCTCACCGGGCATTTGGTGGTTATTATATTCTATTTTTTAAAAGAGACAGTAGTAAACCAAAACAAATCAGTTTTTTTTTATTTTTTCCTGTTTTCTGATAATTTCTAAATACAGGCTTATAAAAGGTGTCATTCATATAATTAGAAAAAATGAACCTTTGGCCTTTACTATTTCTTTTGTTCTCATTAGAAACAATGGCTGTTAAGGAATATTTGTTTAAAAAGTGTGAACAAAGCGGGTTCTGTCAAAGAAATAGACATTATGCTGAACAAAGAAAATTGAATTATGGTATGATCGAATCAAGATATGCTATTGATCCTCAATCATTGACATTTGAAGAAAATTTGGGTCATTTAGATGCAATTGTTAAAAAAAAGTTAGCTGATGGATCATTCATAGATCTTAAAATGGATATTGATATAATTGGTGATTACAATTTAAGATTTAGATTAGATGAAATTAATAGAAATATTGATAATAATATTAAAATCAATCATCAAAGATACAATGAAGCCAGTAAATGGGCATTTGAAAAAATTCCTGAATCACGATCTTTTAATTATAATTTAAACAATGAAGAAATCAATCTTTTATTTGGTGAAGAAGGTTTTAAATATAAAGCAATAATTCAATTCTACCCAGTTAAAATAACATTAGAATTAAATGATGTCCCTCAATTAATTTTAAATCATCGTGATTTTCTTAATATTGAACATTATAGAACTAGAAATAGTCAAAATGATCCAAATTCAAAGGATGTATTACCTGAAGAATCTAAATTTAATACTTATGAAGATAATTTTGGAGATTCTAAAAATGATAAATTACCATTAGGTCCGGAATCAATTGCCTTGGATATTAATTTTGTTAATTTTACTCATGTTTTTGGAATCCCTGAACATGCTGATTCATTTTCCTTGAAAGATACAATGAATGGTGAACCTTATAGATTATACAATGTTGATATTTTTGAATACGAAATTCAAAGTAAATTACCAATGTATGGATCTATCCCATTTATGATTGGGATTAATGAAAATTCAACAACTGGTGTTTTTTGGGTTAATTCTGCTGATACTTATATTGATATTAAAAAAAATGAACCAGGTATGCCAAATTCAAAGTCATTAATCCCCGTTGATCCTCAATCAATTGATTCACATTGGATGTCAGAAAATGGGATAATTGATGTTATTTTAATGGCTAAAAATACCCCTTATGAAATTAATGAATCTTATGGTCATTTAACAGGGTTTTCTGCATTACCTAATTTATTCTCACTTGGTAATCATCAATGTAGATGGAATTATAATGATGTTGATGATGTCTTGGGGATCCATTCTAAATTCGATGAACATGATATTCCTTATGATACCATTTGGCTTGATATTGAATATACTGATGAAAAGAAATATTTCACATGGAATGAAATGAAATTCCCTGATCCTCAAGGTATGATGCAAAAATTAGATGAAACTGGTAGAAATTTAGTTGTTATTGTTGACCCACATTTAAAATCTGATTATGAAATTTCAAATGGGGTTATTAAAAATAACATTGGTATTAAAAAATCACATGATGGTGAAACTTATCATGGACATTGTTGGCCAGGTGAATCTATTTGGATTGATACTTTAGATCCAAATTCTCAAGTTTTTTGGACTCAACAATATGCAAATGGATCTGATTTATTAGGTCATTCAACTAATGGTCATATCTGGAATGATATGAATGAACCATCTGTTTTTAATGGACCTGAAACAACAGCTCCTAAAGATTTAATTCATTTTGGAAATTGGGAACATAGATCAATTCATAATCTTTATGGTTTAACATTTCATGAAGCAACTTATAATGCATTAAAATTACGTAACCCTGATCAAAGACCATTTATATTAACTAGATCATTTTTCCCAGGTTCTCAAAGAACTGTTGCTATGTGGACTGGTGATAATATGTCTAAATGGAAATATCTGAAAGAATCAATTCCAATGATTTTAACAATGAATGCCGTTGGGTTCCCATTCGCCGGTGCTGATGTTGGTGGGTTTTTCGGTAACCCAAGTAATGAATTATTAACAAGGTGGTATCAAACTGGGATTTGGTATCCATTTTTTAGAGCACATGCACATATTGATTCAGTTAGAAGAGAACCATGGATTCCAGGTGGTGAATATACAGATAGTATTAGAAATGCCATTAAATTAAGATATAAACTATTGAATGTTATCTATACTGAATTTTGGAAATCAAGTAAAACAGGTTCACCTGTTATAACCCCATTAATTTGGAATATACCAACAGATCCTAAAGTTTATGATATAGATGATCAATTTTATTTAGGTGGGTTATTAATTAAACCAATTGTTGAAGAAGGTGCTCAAAGTATTGATATTTATTTCCCTAATGATGGACATGATTATTATAATTTCTTTGATTTAACTAGTAAATATCCAAATGGTAAAGAAATTACAATTCCAGTTAATTTAAGTGATATCCCAGTTTTTATTAAATCAGGTTCTATCATTCCTATGAAGGAAATTGCAAGAAGATCATCCAAATTGATGAAAAATGATCCATTCTCCTTAACTATAGTATTAGACTCAAATGGTAAAGCATCTGGTCAATTGTACATTGATGATGGTGAATCATTCGATTATATTAAAAATGATGATTGGTTATTTGTTGAATTCGAAGCTGATGATAATTTAAAAGAAATAAAGGGAATAGTGAAACATAATCATAATGATGGTGGTTTCGTTTTAACATTGGATAAAGTTAAAATCAATATGATTACAGTTGTTGGATCTTCAAACACCAATATTACTTCAGCGCATAGTGATTTGGGTGTTGATAGTAAAATCAACATTAAAAATGATGGTATATTCGTTATTAGAAATCCATCATTACCAATTAACAAATCATGGACATTGAAATATTAATTATTGAGTAGTTAAAATATATATGTATATACAAGCATTTAAAGAAAAAAGGAAGAAAAAAGAGAATTAATGACAAACTAAAGAAATAGCACCATTACCCTTAGTATTAAAAAGATAATGCCCTAAACCTGCCCCAATAACAACAGCAGACATTACCCAATAGTTGAAACTCATAAATAAAAGCATAATCATAAATGAATACCCAACACTAATGGCATAGAGGATACTTATTTTAGATTTCATTGATAATGTTTCTCTTTCTGTCAAAGAACCTTGGGAAATCATTTGGTTGTATCTCATTGACACTCTATCAGAATAAGCTTTATAAGCTTCATACCCCGCACAGATAATAATCAAGGCAAGCATTGATAAAATGAGATCGAATTTGGTTCTGATATGCCATTGAGGTGTCAAAATACATAAATCTTCGTAGTAACCATTTAACATCATCGACATTCTGCATTTCCCCATTGGCATGTCACCATGGTCCATACTACTGCCATGTAACTTACCGTGGTCCATCATACTGTGATCCATCTTGTTTGTGTGTATCTTATAATCGTAAATAGCCTATAACAAATCTACATAAATTAATCTCTCGTTTTTTTTGTTATCACCGTTAAAATTCATGCTCAGCTATTTTAATTGTAGGGGTATTTCTTAAAGTGAAGTTGATTTCAAAATCAACAGGTTCAATGGCTAAACTTTCAGGAAACTGGTTTAATTTCAATGGATTGAGTGGTAAATTAGCTTGTAATTTTGATGGCTTGAATTTCAATAGAAATTTACTAAATAAGATGTAAAGTTCCTTGTTCGCAAATTGATTCCCAATACACATCCTACATCCAATACCATAAGAAAAATGCTTCAAATTGTTTAATTCACCATTTTCATCTAAATACCTTTCTGGATGGAAATTCATAGGTTCGGCAAAAATTGATGGATCATGATTACCTGCCCATGTATTCATAAATAATATAGTACCTGTTGGAATAATAGCATCACGATAACGAATTGGTGCAGTTGTTTTTCTTGGTAAGGCCATTGGTAATACAGTAAATAATCTTAAAGTTTCCCTGACAATAGCGTTAATATATTTACAATTAGTATTCGTATGGCAATATTCATAGGCAAATGATTCAGAAGTGAATGAATTAACTAATTCTTCATAACCCTTTTCCCAGATACCTTCGTTTTTCACTAATTGGAACATACCATATTTGAAATTAAGTGAAACATTATCTAAACCTGCAGATACCATTGTAAGACATATTGAAGTAATTTCAGATTTGGAAATTGAATTTTTCGATGTATAGAAATAATCAAACATTAAACTCTCTCTAATTGTTTCATCAAATATACCATATTTTATTGAATATTGATATTTTTCCAATGCATGATTATAAAATAATGTTAAATATTGTTCCCTAATATCAGATAATTCATTAGCATGTTTTTCATAATTGTTAAATAAACCCCAAAAAAACCTTAAAAAAAAGGGAAGATAATCCTGTACATTTTGGACATGTGATCTTACTTTTGTTATTTCATTTTCAACTCTTATAATATCGTTGGCCAATTTAATATGCTTTGGAGAATTTAAATCAAGAATAAATCCATAAGTAACTAAGAGAGCAACTTTCAAATGAAAATATTGACATTCTCTAACTAAATCATTGTGAACAATAGGTAACCCCCCTTGTTTACCTGTTTTTATTAATCGTTCAATCATTTCATCAGCAACTTTACTAATCACTTTAGAATTGTAATCTTTATTTCTTCTTTCGCATAAAACCCGTTTACTAATATGCTTACGCGCTTTTATATAATTATCACCCATTGGTGTTGTACCAATTGTGTATACACCTTTGGAAAGAACATTATGAAAACTGTGTGTAATAGGTCTTGAATTATTCCCCTTTACACTTTTACTACACCAAAGTATTCTAATTGAATCATATGAATTTGCAATGACAATCAATTTGTTTCCTAATTTGATTTGATATACTTCACCATATAAACTTGCAAGATTTAAAAACTTTAAACAGGGAGATTGTGACCATTTTTTTGCTTTAGGTATTATTACCGTTAATGAATTTAAAATTGGGAAAGTTGATTTAACCAACGGGAGATTTTTGATAATACTTGGAGTTGTCAAAAAGTTAATCAATTCCAAGAAAATAAAAACAATAATCACACTACTTGAGAATATCAATGGTGCTTTCAAAATGGGATCTAATTGATCAATAGATTTGTAAATATTGAACAAAAAATGGGAAAACTCAATTTTCAATCCTGAAGAGTGAGATAAAAGCAGTGTGTCTTTAAATAATATTTGAGCGGGATCCCATTCAAAAATAAAAACAGGGATTTGCATTTGTTTGTAAAGCAAAAAAAAAGGAGGATATAACTCTAAAGGAAGAAAAAGGTAAGGGCAAATTAAAAAGAATGAGCAGATTTTAAATGTTTAAATTAAACTCCCCTTTAAAGGTTCACTTATAAGTTATATTAATTCATTTAATTACAGTAAGTAGTTTGTTATTAGTTAAGAACTATAACAAGTTGAAAAACGCGTTAAACGACATTTTGTTATATCTCTATGATTTTTACGTCAGCATTTATAAAAAAAAAATCTCAAATGTAAACAATGAACAGTGTATTTCTTTTCATTTGATTCTTATAAATATCTGTATCCTTCCCCTTCCCCCACTACCCCTATGGAAACCAGGTCGGACGAACAGTCTCTTGAAAATACCGATGAGATTGATAATATTGCATTAGGTTTGGAAAACTTGTACCATTCAGTGAAAAGTTATGTTTTGAATGTTCGTACCTCAATTGTTGCCAAGCGAGCTGAGTATGAAAGAGACATCATTAAATTTCAGCATGAGGAAAACAACTTAAATGAACTTATTGAATCAAATGAGAAGTCACGACAACAGCTTTTGACCGAAATAGAGAAGGATATCAAAGATCGAGAATTAGCATCGATTAAAATTCAAGAAATGAAATTACAACAGACGAATTTGATAAATCAGAAAATCGAATTTCAAACACAGTTAAAAGAAATAAGAACACAGATTGAAATAAAATTAAATGATATAAATGAACGACGCCATTTAATTAAAAATCAATCAATTATTATTTCAGATAAATTACTGATGTATCAGAAATTACTTGGTCTAAAAATTGTACATGGTGATGATAAAGAAAATCCATCAGCGATAAAGTTTATATTCACTAACGTTGACCCGGATAACTTTTTGAAAGAAGTATATTTTATTCTTGATCCAGAAGAATTGAAAATTACTGACACTCATCCACCATTAAGCCCTGAATTTCTTGATAAAGCAATGGAAACTTTTGTTGAAAAAAAAGAAATTGGCCAGTTGTGGAAGACTGTGCGTTCTGAACTAAAAGCCAATCTCTAATCATGAATCTTGGTGCATTTGTATATTATATGTGTAAAATTTAACTTCCTATATTTTAATGTTAATTTTGATGTTTTATATGTCAAATTATTAACATATGTAACCAATCCTCATTCCCTCTTTCTTGATATCTTTTATTATGTCTCTTTATTCAATTTTTGTTGTTAAATATTTTTGGAATATTTATTTATTTGTACATAATTCGTTTCTAAAACAGTGAGTTTTGATTTTTCAACTTCGTGTTTATTATAACGCTTTATCATTATTGAAAAACATGTCTGAGATAACACCTATAGCCCCTGTTCTTGTGCCCATGGAAGGACCAGCTTTGAAGAAGCCTAAATCAGCGTCTGGAAGTTCCACCCCAGTGCCGATCCCACAAACGATAGCTAATGAACCAGTTATCAAACAAGAAAGCCAAGAAAGTATAATAAACAAGTCCAATAAATCCGTTGAAGAAATAATAGATGGTTCCAATGTCCGTAAATTTCTTAACAAAACATTGACTGGTTATATGGTTAAAGGTTTACAAGAGTTAGTTGATAAATACGAAATGAATGGATTTCAAGTTGGTGATGATAAAGAATCCAAGGTGAAAGTTGTTGATGAGTTTTGTTTAATACTAAAGGATTTGTCTACTAGAGATGATTAAAGACTTGTAAATTAAAGTAAAGCTAATCATTAATATCTAAAACATTTATATACATACATAATTACTTATCGAAAAGATTTCTTTAGTATCTTAGAACTTTTCTTCACCAATATTGATTTGTTCCTCTCTCAGTAAATTCAAAGTAAAAGTAGAAACCAATCTAATGAGGGCAACCTTCCAACCTCTGAAAATGGCTTGAATGCCTTTATTAGATTCATCCTTCAGATCAATTTCTAATGATGCACCTTGATAATTCAGTGGTTTTGAACCAACAACAATATAATACATTGTTGAAAGGTAACCATAATAACCACCAAATTCAACGCATAAATCTTCTCTTTGGACGCGCATAATTGGTGGTAATTCTGTTATGTTTGTCAGTAAGTAATTGACTTGAGCCCTTGTGTATAATGTTTCAAATGGTAACCTAATCAGAACACCAACCATTCTTAATAACAATGAACATGAGTTATATAAATAAGCATTATTATATTTGTTGATTCTCAATGAAGTTAATAAGTAATCAGGGTAATGGAAAGTAAATGAATCTACCAATCCAGTAAAAAGGGCAGGTAATAACAAATCTCTTGGGATCTTGAAAATATGGAACCTTGGTATTGAAGATACTATGTCTCTAAATGATCTACAGCCTCTAGAACTAGTGGTTATGATGAACTTGGTTCTAATTAATCTCAATTGAGTTAACAATAAACTTGCAATTGTATTACTAATAACACTTAACATTAATGAAACATTAATATTTGGTGAGTGGATCATTTCAACAAACAATGGATCTGGTATACCCATCATACCAGAAATAAAACCAGAAACCCATGCTTCGATTGTATAATGTAAAGTTTTCATTAAAAATGTGGTATTGACAGCTTTCAAAATTCCTCTTGGACCTTCCTTTGCCAAAAGAGAATTGGTCATATCATACATGTTTAATGAAGCAGGTTGGATTAGCACATTAACTTGTTGTGTTTGTTTAGATTCAGGAGCAAAATTCCCTTTCCTGGAATTTGTACTGGCTCTTCTAGTACCTGGTACTTCAATTCTTGATTCCCTTAACTTGCTTGGAGATTCATCAACAAAGTAATTATTATCGTTGACTCCATCTTCATCGTCAGATGAATCACTGGTATCTATAACTTTGCTTTCCCTTTGAGAAACTCTTGGGCTGTCATCAATTATAGAAAAGGACCCAACTTGTAAAAGCATCTTAACAATGTCAAATGGTTGGTTAATGGTACACTTGATCCATCCTTGAAGAAATCTCTTGGCCAGGTTAACAGTGACATCCCTCAAATTGTTCCAATCAAATAAATCTTTCCATTCCAAATCAGAAACGGTTCTTTCAAACTCAGAAACGCCGACTCTGGAGGAATAGCCAGCCAATCCCAAGCTCTTTCGAGAAGCAATGGAATTGGAAACAAGCACACCCCTTTGAGATTGGACATAGGGTAGAGATTGGGATATGGATTGCCCCGTGGAATTGTCGACAATTCCAATTTCCGGTTGATATGAAATTGGATAATGAACATCAAACTCACTCCTCACAGAATAAGGTCTCAAGTTACCCTCCATATAATCCTGTGAATACATATTAGAAGAAAAGTTTATTATCACTTCATCTAATATTTTTCTTGTTGGAAAATGCTCATCATATAAATGTACTTTAAAGTTTATCTAAGTTTAATTTTTTTCAACTATATATTTTTTTCAAACGACTGGATCAGCAACCCTCCATGTATTTAACAGGTTCAAGTATCTGTAGTCGGCATTTGGACCCATCATACCAAAAACAACTGGGGACATCCAGGCAAAAACACCCACAACAGCGACATAAAGAGAAGCGTACATAATCATGGTGAACCAAGTTTTGTTAACTCTAGTATCAATTAAATCAACAACGTAAACAAACACCATCATGGCAAAGTAAAGTGCTGGCATATAATGATGGACGTACTTCACACGTCCCATGACAACGAATGGCAGGAAATGTAAGAACCAACCAATAAATGGGTAGAGACCAAAGTAAATGAACTTGTACAATGGAGATGACTTATCTTGGATTGCAGAATCACGATGAGCAATGTCTAAATCATCGACTTGTCTTTGCCATCTGATTAAATAACAAAGAATTAAAAGAATGAAACCAATCAGTGCAATAGTAGAAGTCCAAGTGGTAGCTGGAGAACCAATAAGGAAATACTTGAAGTTATCATCGTGCCAACCACAAAGTCTAATACCAACATTTAATGATGGCCATTGCCACCAGTCAGATGCAAGACCATCAAACTTTTCCTTGTCTGGTAACAAGGCATTGTTAGTGGCCATCATGGCAACGTTTAATTGAACAAAATCTTTCCAGAATTGAGTTTTTGGTAACTTGAAACCTTCAGGTGGGTTTGGTAAATTTGGATTAGTATGATCTTCAATATTCCACCAAGTTCTCTTGTCTCTCTTGAATGGGTTTGGGACACAAACAACTTCACCTTGGTTGAACCCCCAAGCTGGTAAAGATCTGTCAGAGACACCAAGATAACAGCCTAATATTTCGTTCTTGAATCTGACGTAAGAAGTTAATGGGTGTAACTTCTTTTTATCTTCGTCACCAAAACTATCGGCAATTTCAACAATCCAATTATCCTTATCATCGCCAATAGTAGCATCGCCGTAACCAGAGACTTCCCACATTTCAGTAGAAACTGGAGCCTTAACATGATGAGTGTGTAAATTTCTACCAGTAGCATTGTGAACAATTCTGACCTTCATACCATCAACAACGTAATGAGCCTCCTTAAATGAGTTTCTTGGGTCATCTCTGACTAATTCAAAAATCCATTCGTTATTGAAATCCTTGTGAGTGTAAGTAGTAACTTGTTGTTGTTGGGAACCCTCTGGGTAAGCTTGAACGTGAGAGTGCAATAAACCACCACCTAAAGATTGTGACTTTAATGTGAAAACAGAATCAGCAATCATTAAATCTCTTGGGCCTAAGTTTAAGCTAGAACCTTCTAAGTTAGCTTGGAAAAGGGATGACATAACACCATCACCAGTACCAGAACCAGATAATAAATCAAAATGAAGTTTAAAAGAGAACATGAAAACAGCTAATGGGGTAATACATAAACCAATGATTCTTGCAATCCAATGACAGATGTAACTCTTAAGAGACATAGTAGTACGTAATTGACCTAATTTAATCCATAGATCGACCACTGTATAAATACCAACCATAGAGGTAACAAATAAACCAACCATCTTAACGGAATCAACACAACCGATGGACATACCAGTTAAAATTAACCATTTCCACCATTTTCTACCAAACCATTTGGATTCATCTCTATTCAAATTGTGGAATCTGTAGAAACAGAAAACGGTTGTAACAGTGAAAAACAAAAGCATAGAATCTAAAAGAATGAATCTAGCTAAAGTGGCATAAGTAGTTTCAAAACAAACCATTAAAGTAAATAACCAAGTAGCCTTTCTGTTATAACCCATTTCCTTCATGGTGTAATAAGCAACTGGAACCATCAAGGCACCAAAAGTTGCATTAAATAATCTCATTTTAACGTAATCAATATATTCTGGGTATTCTTCACCCGATGGAAAATCCCATGAACCATTGTAACCGGCTAAGTAACCGGAGAACCCAACAAGCATCTTACCTAATGGAGGATGGACATCATGGTAAAAGGAATGTCTTAAATAATAAGAACCAAATTTCCCAAAATGGGCTTCATCCCAAACAACGTGGTTATTTTGACCAATCTTGTACATTCTAACTGCAAATGAGGTGATAGTGAATAAGATTGGAGCAAAGATATCTTCGAGTTTGTACAAATCCGTCAAAGTGTTCTTTGGGTGGATTTCCTCTGGGATTGGGATCTTGGAGTCCTTCTTCGCAATTTCGGTGAGAATCTCCTTGACCTCAGCATCGGTTGGGTCAACCTCAAGTAAGGCGTCCTTCTCCTGTTTAGTCATTGTCTAGAAGAGAAGCGAGCGTGCAATAATAACAAAACGCCAGAAATATCATGAGAAAAAAAGAACACGTAGCGACAAAACGCGCTTTTTCATAATAATTTTTCTTCTGAGGGTTCGATCCTATGATTAAAACTGCAGATGACTAACTGACTTGACCGCTAGGCCAAATTGTCAAATGAAGAAATATTTTATAACTTTTGGTTCAGATGGTCCAAAAAACAGGCCTAGATCCACTTTTTTTGCTCATTTGGGATTTTTTCCAAGATTGTCCTCCATTTTTTTTAGAATAAAAAGTTAAAAAACTAATTAGCAAAATTAAATAAAACCTTGATATTTTTACACACAAATACACAAACAGAATAAAACCTACACCAACCTACGGAAAGCAGTGGAAACTTACAATAAGATAAGAATTTATTGATATACATATCGTAGTTAAACGCCTAAAGAAAGAGATACATAAAAGAAAAGAATAGATTTCTTCTCTTCAAACTATACATAAAATTTAATAAATAACAATGAATATTACATTATAGAGTATATTAGAATTCTACTAATTCATTCTAATATTTCATTAATATACAAAATGCTAAAAAGTTTTGAATGCAAAATTATTTATTTTTATCAACTGCTCCATCGTATTCTTTAGGAGATAATACATCTTCACTACTCTCTTCACTACTAGTACAAGCATTTGAATCAATATCATTGATTTGCTCCTCATTATTGGCCTCTTCTTCACCAGTACTGTCACTTTCAGTGTCCGATTGAGGATTTTCATTATCTAAAGGATCTTCTATTTCTTCATCTACATTAGACAGAGGCCCATGCCTGGATGATTGATCACTAATAAAACTGACAGGCATTTCACCATCTAATTCATAATCATATACCATATGTTTCCATCTATCATTAGCATATTTACCACCAATTTTATCTTTATCTTGCTGACCCTGTTCATGCTTTATTTTTAAATTGGGGGTATAAGACTTATAATTAGATTTATTCTTAGTATGTGTAAGATGGTCAACAGTCATTTTATGTATGCCCGCAATATCATCGGACAAAGCTGCAGCTTTTCTAGTAATTTTGGCATTTGATAATCTCCTATGAATTTCTTTAGAGTCATTACCACCCCCACCATATGTAAACTGTCTCAGCAGTTCAGTATTGAATCTATTACTTTTAGAAGAAGAGGATGATTTCCTTGCTGACCTATTATTCGTAGTTAATTTTTTTTTGATAACAGGTGGTGTTGCGTCCCTTGGAGCAATTTGTTCCTTACCCTTTTCTAAATCTACATCTGGTTGACGTGTTACCGTTCTGGTGATTGCACGAATCAATTTATCACCTATTTTATCTTCCTCAGGATCATAAGGATTTGAAATATGTCCATCTTCATCCAAGGATACTCTTCTATCACTAATATCATCATCATTATCATCATCATCATCATTATTCTTATTATAATTATCATCATCACATAGTACATCATCCAAATTTGCTGCCGGTTGATAGGCAGATGCAATTGTCTTTTCACGTTCCAATGGTGGGCCCATATCAACCACTGGGAAAACACCCTTTGGTGATCTAATTCTTGCACTATTCAGTGATCTAACTGACATACCTGATACAATTGAAGGTGCGGCATTAGATGCCATTCTAGTGACTGGGCCATTATCAGGTTGATCTGGTTTAAATTCTACGATTGAACTATCACTTGAAGAATTAACTGGGACTCTAACGACTCTTGAATCCATATTCAAACCAGGTTGTTCATCCTTTTCTTCATAAGCAGGTAAATTCAATTTCTTCATATCTTGCTCAATAACGACTAAATGTAAATACCAAGGAAGGACAACCCCAAAGAAAGTCCCACCTACTATATTACCCAATGCACCAGGTAACATAATTTTCCAAAAATAATGCCCAAAACCATAACCACAATTGTTAAAAATGGCTGCTGGGACTAACCCCATATCAGCAACAACATGCGTAAACCCACAAGAAACGAATGTAAAAATAGGTAAAATTATCATTATTAATTTAACATGAATTGGTTTAACCATTATTTGCAAATAAATGGCTAAACAAACAAAGAAATTACCAATAACACCCTTTAAAAATGTTTCCATAAATGAATAACTATTCTTATCCTTACCAATGGCTATTGTACCAGCAATGAAATCTGGTTGTTGAAAAACTTTGGAAACATGGCCAAATAGATACATGATAAAAATTGAACTTGCTAAATTGAACCAAAATGATACGAGCCAAGAAATTAATAAGTCCATGAGGGTTACTGCTCCTCTCATAACACCAACTGAAAAATAAAGGATATTTGAATTAAATAACTCAGCACCACAAATCACCACATAAAACAACCCTATACCATAAACAAGCCCCTGTGACAAAGCAACAAACATATCAAGCCCATTCTCTCGCATTTGAGTCCCCGTAGACTCACATACAATATAAAGCATTGATCCAGAGCAAAATAAGAACCCTGCTATGACAGAATTGATTGCCAAGATGTGCAAAGGCAATCGCGATTTCTTCATAGCAGTAGCAACCACAGCCAATGCCGCTTCATGCGGTGTGATGTAGTATGTATCATCAACCATATTAAATAGTTGTTACTACTGTTTACGTATATGTACATCTATCAAAAATAAAAAAAAAAAAAAAAATTATGGTACAAATACATACACAAATACATGCTTAGCATTTTGGTTTTCAATGCCAAACCCATTCAGCCACTGGCTGCGGCCAATAAAACAGAAAAAAATGTGGCAAATACACAATTGATTGGGAAAATGAGTTTTGGTGGAGCTAAAGAAAAGCAAAATACTGAAACATATGGCCATATACAATAAGATAATTTCATCATCTTAATTGCCATTTCAACAATCTGATACCAAGTCAATTGTTCTGTTCCAGCCATTTCAACATCCCAAGCAGTGGAAAATAAAACAAAGAGAAAGTTGAAAAACATGGTACCCATTGTTTGATCAAGAAGAACACAAAAATACCATTTTCTATCAAAAGTGTCCACTAAAAATTCAATCCAGAAGTTAGCCATTAGACCACTAATTGAACCCCATATTAGAAATTTTAGATGGTTCTGACTTACTAAAGGCAAACTTGGAGTGTCTGATTTACCACATTGGCTCACCCACTGGAACAAACTCGTTATAGTTTGTCCCAATAATGAAGTCAATGAACCAGTAATAAGGGGGGTAAAAAACCTGTTATGCTTATCAAGCTTTTGATAGTGTGTAAATATCATAAAGAGCAAAAACAACTCTATTACAAATAGATAGATCAACTTTTCAATCAATGGAAGTAAACCAATGGAATGGGCGCGTCGTAAATCACTTTTCAACCTGGAAAATCTTCCCACATAGTTCCCCTCACGTTTCTCATCTATATGAAAATGCTCACGTGAGTTTCCAGTCCCATTGAGCTCTAAATCTTTATTCATTGATAACAATTATGGGTCTAACAGGAATGATTTAATGTAATCTTCTGAATTTTTTTTTTTGTGAATAATGTTTGAATAAAAGAAATAACTATAAAATAAAGGGTATATATATATCATCTCAGCTTGTGATCAATCTATCACATGTATACGATTTAAACTTTTTAATTGGATGTAATTAAAAGAGAAAAAAAGGAAAAGAAAATTCCCTATCTGTAACCAGAGGAATTAACTTTGGACATCCAAATTCTAGCTTTGTAAAATTTAAACATTTCTCTGATTAAGTCTCTAAAATCAACTCTTGAATCCGAATCATAATAGAAGGTTAATTTGTTCATATCCCATTGAAATTCAGAATCGACAATGGTCATATTAATACCAAATTCGACTGCCTTAACCATACAAACTTGAAGTGCATCACGCTCAGCAGTGGCTTTCAGAATAATAGGCTCAAGATCATTAACAAGGTTAGCCTTTCTGTCAACTAATCTTGGAAAATCCAAATATGATTCAGCCAAATCTTCAATTGATTTATGACCCATGTTAATTCTTTGATTAGAATTTTGCTTAGTTTTGAATAATCTTGCTTCTTCTTCAGTAACGTTCATCTTAACAAGTTTCCCCAAATCAAACCCCCTATCAGCAAAGGTAATAACAAAATCTCCGAGTTGATAATCATAATAATTTTCAATTCTAATAGCAACTAATTCAATTCTCCCCTTTTTAAATCCAATGAATGCAAATTTAGTATTATTAACGTTGTTCGATAATTCTGGGTTGAACATTGGTAAATGGTCACCTAAGGACCTTCTAAAATATACATTGGACCCCATAACATCCAATTGTTCAGGTTCAGGTGTTTTGAAATATTCGTCAATGTTAAAATCATCGATCGGTGTTGTAGTGGCCAATTTCGGTGGGGAATAAACATGTGGTGTGCCTGATGAATATGTTTGATAATTGTCAAAATTTAAAGACACACTTTGAGCAGGCCCAAATTGAGTGTTCATTGAATGATATTCTGCTGCTGAGCTGTTTGAACTGAAACTATCCCTTTTATGAACATCATGTGTCCATAAATTGATCCCTTGGCTAGGTAATATAACAGTGTTATTGTATGTTTTCATATTGCTATTATATAAATTATTGACAGCACTAGGTGGTGAGTTAGTTAATTGGGGATTTAATTGGAAATTAGATAATTCATCCTCATTAGAATTGATTGACAATTGACTAATATTTGAAAGTTCAGATTGGTGTCTCCCATGATTATTCCAAATATCCATACCTGGTTTAGTCTCAATTATTTGGTTCGTAATTGGGAAATTGGCAAAAATATCATTATAATCAAGATAAGTCTTTTGTGAATTAGTGATGGCGTTGGTGATATTATCAGAAAGTTTAGTGGTATTTCTAAAAGTTTGTTCCCAAGTATTAGCAGTAGCCATATTATTTGAAGCAATGAAGTGTTTAATTCCTGTGTGTTTTAAAGGGTTTGTAACAACGGCATCGTTCGATTCAGGAGAACTTGATAAAAAGGGAAGTGAGTTTGTAGAATTTGGACTGGCTGTTTCAAAGAGTGATTCCCCATGACTGAAAAATCTTGATGAACCACCAGATCCTTCAGAGAAACTCTTTGGAATACGATCAATAAGTGGAAAAGTTTTTATGCTTTTGACTTCACTAGTGTCTTGATTATCGTTGACAATGTTCAATAAATGTTCAAAATCTGGGACATGGTTATCCTTCTCTTGATCCATCATATCTAGAACTTTTTTTTTTGATTAAAGGGGATATGATTTTAAGGATCAACAGGAAAGAAGCAAAAACCTTCTTTTATACCAATCCCCCATATTCTGCAGATCATATGTCTTTGTTTGTACAGAATATGATTTTGGGAAAGAAAGAAAGAAAATAAAAATCAAAACGGGCTGAGCAATGCTAAGCAGCATAAAATGATTTAACAAAAAGCTTTATTAATCTATAAACACTAAGTACATCTATCTATATGACGAAAGTCCCTAACCCAACGAGAATCAAGTTCCCTAAAATGAAATTATTAAACATAATTTCGAATCCTGATCTTTTAGCGTACATATCAATCATTTTCCCTTGGATTTCATGTTTGTAAACCATGAGAATGACTAACATTTCATAGACACTTGCATCAATAAATTTGTTGGTATTTTCAAAACATTTGAGTGCTCTAACGTCCTTTTCATCCTTTGGGTATTTCATAGTTGCACAACTTAATAAAGTTGGTAAATCTAAAAATTCAAAATTGTTTAAATTTTGAACGATACGGAATTTAATTGGTGGTAAACCCTTTAATTGAGGGTCATGCCATTCACCTTCATATTCTTCCGAATCTTCAGTATCAATATCGGAGTTTTCATAATTATTATCATCAATTGGGTCATTATCATTTTGTTTAAATTTAGGAGAAGATAATCCAAATTTTTCATCGTTGATGAATGTCACCAACGATTGGAGTTCTTCCAATGGTATATAAGGTTCACCAGTTAAACTGGAAACTGGGCAAGTTGTAATTTCTCTAGCATTCAATTCATAAAAATTAATCTTCATATCAATAACAACATATTTATTAACAGGTATTGGGTCTTCATCTATGACTTCCCTTCCCAATAATTTATCATAAGAAGTCTTCAATTGAGATTTCAAATCTTCTGCCAATTTTTCCAAACCACCCCAACTATAATCCACATTAAGTTGAGGTAAATCATCCTCTTCATTTGGTAACATAATATCAAAAATCAGTTCAGCCTTTCCCGATTCAATCCAATTAATCTTGGATGATTCATTATTCAAATAGGATAAATCAAGCATATCAATTCTTAATCTAGTTGTCTTTTTCCAAATTTCATTGTTATATTCATCAGAATCTCCATGAACTATTGAATCCACACCGGAAAAATATGCCATTTGATTTTGTCTTTTATGAAGGGTAAAGAGAGATCCACCTATTGATCCAAACATTGAATTAGCATTAAGGAAATCATAGACTATCCAATTACGTCTTAATCTATTCATATCACAATTGTAAACAACTAATTCTAAAGGTTCATTAAAAATACGTTCATCATGGAATGTGACTTTAGAATGAGTAACTTTACAATTTCTTAATTCATAATCAGAATGAAAGGATGAATCAATCATGAAATCTTGACTATTGAGGAAAACATCTCCATCTAATCCATCAATTTCAACATCTTGGATTAACCCTTTTCTATTAATCCATTTACCCAAACTTAAGGTAACATTGATATTATTAACTTTCAGCTTGTACTTCAAATGTTCATTCTTCAAACTTGATTCAATGATGACATTTTTAAAATTAATTTTCCCATCCTTCCAAACAGCAGCAAATTGAGGGTCATCAATATCTATCCTTAATCTATTATCTAACATGATGAGTCTTTTTAAAATAACCTTGTTCAAATCCCCATCACCAAAAGTATTAACAAGGTAAAGAATTGCTCCTATGAAAGTTGTTGTTCCAATTAAAACCCACATAAAATTCCCCATGATAATCCATGAAAGAAACGCTGATATTTCATCTGCATTAAAAGGTCTATTTTGTTTAATCAGAAGGTATTTGAATTTAGAAAATAAACATTTAGATGGTGGGGTATTATTCGTTGAATATGATCTTAATTGAGTATTTTTGAAAGCCCATATCAGTTTCCTCGTATCTATTTTATTTTGCGTTGGGAAAGGTCTATGAACCAGAGGTTTTGCACATAATCTCGCATTAAAAACACAATTATTAGGACGTAAATTTCGCCGTCCTATGAGCTTCAGCATTGCCGATAGCATAGTGAAGTATATTGAAACGGGACAAAGTAAATTTGAAAAAATTGAGATTTTTTTTTTCCTTTTCCTTTTTTCCCTTGTTGCGTGAAAAACTTATCGGAGTTTTCGAAAAAAGGTCATGATTATTCACACCTTCTCCGAATTGAACTAAATGAAATTCACTATTGGGTTATCCCAACAAATCAGACACATCAGTGTGTTACGATTGGAACCCACTAGATTTGCTCAACAGGCTTGGAAAAATGCCGTTGGAAAACACCAATTGGATGTCCGCCAATCAAATGCCGAATCAAGGAGTCAATTCATTAATGAATTAACCAATGGGACATTTTCAGATGTTGAAGTTATCACTAGGACTTTTGAATCTGTTAAACAAACGGGGATGATGGATAGGGAATTACTTCAATTAATTAAGGAAAAGACAAAAATTAAAGCTATTTGTCATAATGGTGCTGGGTATGATCAAGTTGATGCTTTAGCTTGTAAAGATTTAGAGATTCAATTATCCAATGTTCCTTCATTGGTGGATGATGCTACAGCTGATACAGCTGTTTATTTACTTATTGGTGCAATGAGAAATTTTTCAATTTCTCAAATGAATATTAGAAAAGGGTTATGGAAGACGAAAAAATGTGCTGGGACCCCAATTGGTCATGATCCACAGGGGAAAGTTTTGGGGATTTTGGGGATGGGTGGTATTGGTAGAACTATTAGGGATAGATTGAAACCATTTGGGTTTTCTAAAATTATTTATCATAATAGAAGAAGATTGAACCCTGAATTAGAAAAGGATAGTATTTATTGTGCTAATAAGGAAGAATTGTTTGCTCAATCTGATGTTATTAGTATTTCTGTTCCATTAAATTCTGCTACTAAACATTCTATTAATGAGGAAACTATTTCACAAATGAAAGATGGGGTTGTTATTGTTAACACAGCTAGGGGTCCAGTTATTGATGAAAAGGCTTTGAAGAAAGCTTTGAAGTCGGGAAAAATTGCTGCATTTGGGTCTGATGTTTGGGAAAATGAGCCAAATGTTGACATGGAACTTATTGAAATGGAAAACGTTGTTTCATTACCACATATGGGTACACATACAGTCGAAACAATGAAGGCCATGGAAGAACACGTTGTGAAGAACTTGGAAAAGTTTGTCGAAACAGGCAAGGTTCTTGATTTGGTCCCAGAGTTGAGATGAACTAGTTAGTTTTACTAGCTAGATTGTTTAGAATACGTTTATATAATTATATTTATTGTAATCGGAGATACACGACCGTTGCTGAGCAGATGAGCATATTGATATTTTTTATTTCTTGGCTTTAAAAGTCAGATCTGAAAAGTTATTAAACACCCTTTATATTCTCTCAATTTGTGATACTAAGAAAAATGGCTAATACCTTTGCTAGTTCTGGTAAAACTTTTACTGTTTTGCGTTTTGGGCCTATTAGATTTGCCGAAGAGGAATGGAACACCTTCATTGACAAGTATGAAAACGTTAAACTTGTTGAATCTTTTTGTAAAACTCGAGAAGAATTCTTTGCCGAATTAGAAAATGGTAAATGGTCAGAAGTTAATTACATTTCTAGAACTTATCAATCTTATGAATTTACAGGGTTATTCAATAGGGAATTATTGGAAAAGGTTGTCAAGTATACAAAAGTTAAAGCTATATCACATACAGGTGCTGGGTATGATCAAGTTGATGCAATTGCCTGTAGAGATTTAGGGTTACAATTGTCCAATGTCCCTGGGAAAGTTGATGATTCCACAGCTGATACAAACGTGTTTTTAATCTTGTCCTGTTTAAGAAATTATCAATTAGGACATGAAAATCTTATGAAGGGGAAATGGCCAAATGATAACAAATCTGCTGGAACACCATATGGGCATTCTTTACAGGGGAGAGTTGTTGGGATTTTGGGTATGGGTGGGATTGGTCGTACTGTCAGAGATAGATTACAAGGGTTTGGATTTAAGAAGATCGTTTATTATAATAGAACTAGATTATCACCAGAATTGGAGAAGGATACTGAATATTGTGAATCTATTGAAGATTTGGTTAAAATTAGTGATGTTATTTCTGTGAACATCCCATTGAACCCACAAACTCGTCATATTATTAATGGTGATATGATTGCCAAGATGAAAGATGGTGTTGTTATTGCCAACACTGCTAGAGGGCCAATTATTGATGAAAAGGCTTTAAAACCAGCATTAATTTCAGGTAAGGTTTTCAGTTTTGGTACAGATGTGTTTGAAAACGAACCTGATATTGACATGGAATTGGCTAACTTACCAAATGTCGTTTCTTTACCACACATGGGTACCCACACTGTTGAGACTTTGAAGAGCATGGAAGAACTGGTTATTGATAATATTGAAAATTATTACAAAACAGGCAAGGTGTTGACTTTAGTTGCTGAGCTGAAGGGGTTGTATTAAGAGCGAAATTGTTCAGCTGATGCTGAGCGTGTCTTTTTTGTAATAAGAAGAAGAAAAAAAAATTAAAGATCAATCTTTACAGTCACTTTGTACTACGAACGTATTTATTTTTTTACTAATTCGATGGTTCTCACAGCAGCACGGATGGCCAAATTGGCCAAATGGAACAAACTCAATGATTACTGGTATTTAATAGCCAGTGTAACACTGACTGTTTGTAACCAGCCACAGGAGATCCCGCGTATTTACCACTACGCTTTACACACAAAACATCTCAAGGAGGACCCAAATGAGGACACTTATGCCAAAGTACAACGGACATTATCGAAATACGCGGAGATCAAAGCTACAGGTGTTGATCTAGGGTACACGCCCTATAAAGATGACGCGTTGGAACATGGTTTGTTCGAAACAACAGACAAAATCAGAGAGGGTGTTATGAAAACAGCTGCTTTGTCTGGGTTACCCAAATGTATTAACTCAATGATGCAATTGAAAGATGTGACACCTATTAATCTCCGAAGCAAAACGCCAAACCGGCCAGCTATAACATCATGGGCAGAATACACTGCTCAGCAGGAACGAGGTCAACAATATTGGGACAAAGTATACACGAAGATTAGCACACGTGTACAATCGCAAATGGAGAGCTCATACCCTGATTTATGGGCTTATGCGATTCAAGACGTTTACGCGCCTTTGTTGTCCTTCAACGAGGTCCTTTCTCCCGCAGAAACAGCGCTAGTTGTTGTGTCCAGTTTGGTCCCGCAGGACGTGAACCCACAACTCAAGGGGCATCTCAAAGGCGCGGCCAAAGTCGTTGATTTGGAAACTATCAGGGAAACTCGATTGATGGCAATTGAAATTTCCAAATGGTGTAATATCAATTTCTCTGAAACTGTGGCGCAGATCTGATCACGTGCAATTGCGTCATTTAAGGAAAGAAACAGTCACTTCCTCATGTTTCAAAAAAAAAATTAAAAAAAAAATTCCTTTTCCATGCCATATTTACTGATTTGACACATTAAATGGATAACAAGGACAAGGACAACAGACATATGGACACCATTGACGACACGCCCATGGCTCTTCTAGAGCAACTTGTTTACATGGAGAATTTTCTCCAATCAGCAGACACAACCCCGGCCAATACCACAGACCTCGTTGGGGGCATTAATAATACTAATAACAGCAGTTTAGCATTAAACGACCAACTCCATAGGGAACTTGCTGCCTTCGCTGATGACACGTTCATCTTCCCCGATGAAGACAAGAATGATATCCCAAATGGACAGAATTTCTCAAGTAGTGGTAACGATTTAGTGTCATTTGCAGAGGCAACTTCATTTAATCACGTTAGTCCTGCTTTATCTAATGGGAGTAACAACAACAACAACAACAACAACAACAACAATGCTTACCAGAATCTCAATCAGAGGTATGGCCAGAAGAGGAAGTTCGACTATCATGATACTATGCAGAATAATAACAACACGTCCATTGGTAACATTACCACTAATACGAACAGCAACACGAATATAAACGGGAACGCCAATGCGAATACGAATACAAAAGATACTCACATTCCATCCACAATCCATGAGTTATTGGGGAAGAAGTCGAATTCAAATGATGCTAATTTGTCGTCCTCTAATACAAGTTTCAATCCCTCATTACTTTCAAGGTCGAAATCAACTACTAGTGCTAACTCTGGAAGCAATAACAAATTTCAAGTCCCTCAAGGTGCACAAAACACTTTATCAGCTGCTGGGCTTTCACAACAGCAAATTGATGCCTTAGCAAGTCTTGTTGCATTTCACAAACCAGAAGTTTACAATGACCCAACACAACCTATGAACATGATTCAACAACAACAACAACAACAACAACTTCCACAAAGTAACCCAGCCTTATACCAAGCGCAATCATTGTTAGCTCAGTATAGTAGCGGGCCATCAACTATAACTGCAAGTGCGACGCCAATGACTAATCCAGCTTTACAACAACAGCAGCAACCATTACAACAACAACAACAACATCAGCAACCTAATAACTTATTGTTGAACCTTTTAGCTCAAACTTTGGCAAATGCCGTTCAACCACAGCAACAGCAACCACAGCAACAACAAGGTCAAGCAAACTTATTAGCTGATTTAGTCGTCACTCTAGCTGCTAACCAACAGCAACAACAACAGTTACAACAGCAACAACCACCTCAAGTTCAAATACCCACAGCACATCCAGGATCACCATTAGAATCTTTAACGATGTTACAGAGGCAAATCAATTCTCCAACATCTCAACCATCAGTACCAATACCAATACCGGCATCAACATCAACATCAACATCAACATTTGCTTTACCACAGGCACATACCACCCCACCTACTAATCCAACATCAGTTTCTACAGAACCATCATCAAAGCAAAGGAAGAAGAAATCACCAATTGTTAAATCCGAATCTACACCAACTAATAGTACTTCCTCATTAGATTCAGAAGAAGAAAAAAGGTTGAAGGTAACACAAGCAAGTGCTAGATTTAGACAAAAGAAGAAGATGAGAGAACAAGAAATGGAAAAATCATTAATTGAAGCACATCAATTATCAGCAAGTTTAGAATCAAGGATTCAACAATTAGAAATGGAAAATAGATTATTAAAAAATTTAATTGTTGAAAAATCTCAAAGGAGGGATGAGGAAGAAGTTGAAAGGATGAAGAAAAAGGCTAAGATTGAAGTTCAAAAACTGGAACACCAGTAAATATAATACGTTGTAGATTAAGTATTAATTGGATAATATTAATAATTAGAATTTGAATATACCATTTAAAAGCAATCAGTGTAGTGTAATTTTTTATTTGTAGAAGTATTTTCAAGTATGAGTTTGTGTTTGTGTATATCTTTGTTAATATTAAGTAGGAATGTTTTATTCAACTATCGAGAATTTGCGATAATGAAGTTGAAAAAACAAAAAAAAACTTTGAAATTTAAATGTTTCTCGATAATTACCAATTATTATATATTAACTAGAAGATGAAGTCTATTGTTCTTGTATCAGTATGTATTTCCCATGACGTTCTTTGCTCTTTTAAAATAAATTACTAACCTTTCCTCTACCCCTTTTTTAGTCAGCGCAAGCATGGTTTTGTACCGTTGTCAGTGCCTTTGGTATTGTCATCTTATCAGTCATTGCCAGTCTCTTTTATAACAATCATGAATCAATGACTGGGTCAATCAATTCACCAAGTGATGGTAAAGAAGTTGCTAAAACTATCATTGGTGCTATTTTCATTTACGTTTGCTTTTTCATTTTTTGTGGGTGTCAAATTTGGTCAATTAAGCAAAATAGTAAGATTAGATTGAATTAAATAATTGTTAATTTAAAGCAAGTCTTTAATACATTCAAAGGACAATGGCAATGTACCCAAATATAATTAGTTATTGGGAAAGAAAAATACCAATCAATCATACCTTACTCCCATTCATATGTGTATAATTTTTTATTTATAATATAATATACTGTTATCTGTTATTTATGTTACATTAAAGGGTAAAAAATACATCTTATTTATAAAGTTTATGGTATATTATAAGAAAGGAATAGATAGATATATACATTTATATTTTTGTACCGGGTTTTGTGAAAAAAAGATTCAAATTCCAACTAAGATTCTTCTATTTACTATGTTGAGATCAAGTTTTGTACTAATACACCGGCGTTTACAATCAGCAATAACCGCATCTGCATCTGCCTCTGCATCCTCACTGACATTAACTGATCCATATTTAGTTTATAAATCTTACGTTTCTAGAGGTTTAGTTAAATCAGATCCACATCAATTAGCATTAATTAAAAAATTATCTAAATTATCAAATGAAATTCAATCATATGATCCAGATTTAACTAATGTTAAGATTAATAAACTTGTACGTGATTTAGAAATTAAATTTAAAGAATTGAATAATTTAACTGCTGAAAAGAGGGGAGAAATTTATAAAAGGACAATTGGTTGGTTTCAAACTAAGAATCAAGAAAATAAAATTAAATCACTTATAATTAAAGTAAATGATGAAGATGAATTATTTAATCAAGATTTTTCAAAAGTACCAAAAGGTTTATTAGTTAATGGTGAAGTTGGATCTGGTAAATCATTATGTATTGATATATTTGCAAATTCATTACCAATTAAGGGTAAATGGCGTATTCATCAAAATGAATTTAATAAATGGGTTTTAAAAGAGATTAATAATATTTCTAAAAATAAACAAATTGGTGATATTCAATCAAATCATCCATTATTAAAAAAGGAAAATGATATGATTTTATATCAATTAGCATCAAATTTAATTCAAAAATGTCATATTTTAATTTTAGATGAATTTATGTTACCTGATATTGCAATGGCTAAAATAACTAAAAGTTTATTTACCTATTTTTTTAAACTTGGTGGTATTTTAATTTCAAGTTCTAATAGATTACCAGCTGAATTATATTCTGGTGGGGTTTCTGATTCTTCAATGGATGGATTTGAACGTGTTTTAATGTTTAGATGTGATGTTTGGGATATGAAAAGTGAAACTGATTATAGAACGAATATGTTAAATGATTCTGAACAAATTGCCAATGAATCTTGGTTAATTATTAATAATTCAAATAATGATTGGGATAAATTAGTTAAGAAATATTTACCTCAACCAAATATTAATGTTGAATCATTTGAGAATTATGGTAGGATAGTTAAATTACCTAAAGTACAAGGTAAAACAGTTTATTTTGAATTTGAAGATTTAGTTAAAGATTCAGCTTATGGACCTGGGGATTTTATTGAAATTGCTAAAAAATTCGATTTAATAATGATTAATAATATCCCAATTTTAACTAAAAAGATGAAAAATCAAGCTAGAATTTTAATTACCTTCATTGATGCAATTTATGATGAAAAATGTAATTTAATGATTAATGTACAATGTGAACCTGAAAATTTATTTTTCCCTGAAAATGCTACAACAACAACATCAACATCAGGTCAAGAGGATAGATTTAAATGTTACCCAATTGAAGATGGTCCTAATTATCTTTGTTTAATGGATGCAGGTGTTAAACCAAGTTCAGGACCAATTGATGAAGAAATTAAAGAAATGGGTGAATCACCAAATTCTATAACAAATGTTGGATTAAATCATCCTCAATATAATAAAATTCATGGACAAAATGAAACAATTGATGTTCAAGATGATGAAATGCAATTTATGACAGAATCAGATTTAGCTAATCCACATAGACCTAATTTTGCCTCATATCAAGAATTAGATTTCGATGTTAATAAAGCACATGCAGATTTACAAGAAAAGTTACAAAATAAGGCAAAATTCACTGGTGAGGATGAAATGTTTGCATTTAAGAGAGCTGTTTCTAGAATTAGGGAAATGACACAATCAAATAGATGGAGAGATATAATGAGCAAGAAAATGACAATCACATAGAGAGAGATATTTTTTTTTCCCTCCTCCATTATCAAACAAAATTTGTGTACATTTAAACTTTTTATACTTTTAATAAATACATTCGTTAAGAAAATGGAATTCCAAATTCTCTTGAAATTGGATGATGTTACATTGTACAAACGTGGTATAGCATTTGTAGGTACATTGAATTTTACAAAACATCATTTTTTCTTTAAACAAAAAGTTGAAGAAGGAAGAGAAGAAAGTGCTACAAGACCAATTGAAATATGGATTTGTTACCCAATGATTGATAGAGTTGATTTTCATAGGGGGAGTGTTAAATTAATAACTGAAGAAGTACAACAAACACCACAGGAAAGTTTCGGATCTTTAATTTCCAATACTTTAGGATTCAATTTAAATAATAATAATAAATTAAGGGAAAATGATGATGGATTTAATTTAGATTTAGATTTTAACACTTTAAGTAAAAAAAATAGAGGTGCAAATATAAGAATTCAAATGAGGGATTTTACATTTATTGCATTAGAATTTAAAAATATATTAAGAGCTCAAGAATGTTATGAAATTATAATTAAATTAACATGTATTGAAAATATTCAAGATTTATATGCTTTTAGTTATAAACAAGTTAAAATTGAAAGTGGGATTAATGGATGGGAATTATATAAAGTTAAAAATGAATTTAATAGACAAAAATTAAATTGGGAAAAATGGAGATTAACAAATTTAAATGAAGATTATTCAATTTGTGATACATATCCAAGGAAATTAATTATACCAAAGATAATTAATGATAGTATAATTAGACATTCAGTTAAATATAGATCGAAAAATAGATTCCCAGTTTTATCATATTATTATGAAAAAAATGGATGTACAATAACAAGATGTGCACAACCACTAGTTGGAATTAAACAAAATAGATCAATTCAAGATGAAACATTAGTTTTAGCAATATTTGATAGTAATAATAAAAAGGAAAATAAAAATTTAATTGTTGATGCAAGACCAATTACAAATGCAACTGCACAAATGGCATTAGGTGCAGGTAGTGAAAATGTTGAATTTTATGGATCTCAATGTAAAAAAATATATTTAAATATTGATAATATTCATGTAATGAGGGATTCAATTAATAAGATTAAAGATATTTTAAAAAATAGCGACATTGATGGCAATGTTTTAAAGAATATAAATAATGAAATGATTAATAAAACAGGTTGGATTGATCATATTAGAGTAATTTTAAAAGGTGTTGAAAATTTAACAAAATGGTTAACATTAGAAGGTGTTCATATTTTAATTCATTGTTCAGATGGATGGGATAGGACATCACAAATATCATCATTAATTCAAATTTGTTGTGATCCATATTTTAGGACATTAGAAGGAATTTGTATTTTAATTGAAAAGGAATGGTGTTCATTTGGTCATAGATTTAATGATAGATGTGGTCATTTACAATTAGAAACTAAATTTTATAATCATACAGAACATGGGAATTTTCAAAGGATTAAATCATTAAATCAAAGATTTCAACATTCACAAAGTATTAAATTAGAATCACCAATATTTTTACAATTTTTAGATTGTATTTATCAATTAATTAATCAAAACCCTGGTAAATTTGAATATAATGAAAGATTTTTAAGGAGATTAATTTATCATTTATATTCATGTCAATATGGTACATTTTTAGGTGATTGTGAAAAGGATAGAATTGAATTTGAAATTTATACAAAGACTAAATCTGTTTGGGGGTATTTTTTATCAAGGAAAAATCAATTTACTAATCCAAGTTATTCACCTGATGATGATATTTTAGATATTAGTTATACTGGTGATAATGTTCAATTTTGGTATAATTTATATCAAATTTCGCGTTAATGACTTAATAGATATAAATATATAGTATTAAAAAAATTTTTTTTTTTTGAAATAATAATAAGGTATTACGCACGTGTACAATGCAAAGTATGAACGTATATACTACAAACTACACATATAACTCATTTAAAACTTTAAAATACCATTTTAATTCGAAAAATCAAGTTATAAATTGCAAAATTAATTCATCGGGAAAAAATAAGCGCTTGGCCGAAATTTTCGTGATATATTGTCAAAAATATAAAATGGTGCCAAATTGTTCTTTTTGAGAAAAAAAAAGTGCAACTTTGTGGGAATTGAATCTTATCAATTAACTCCACATGCTTTCAAGAACAGTTAAAACCACATTAAGAAACCTTTCAATTCATGAATTCCGTTCAGCCGCCCTTTTAAAGTCTTACGGTGTTGGTGTCCCAAATGGTGAAGCTGCTTTCACCCCTGAAGAAGCTTATAAAGCTGCTTTAGATATTGGTTCAAATAAACTCGTTATTAAAGCTCAAGCTTTAACTGGTGGTCGTGGTAAAGGTCATTTTGATAATGGGATGAAATCCGGTGTTCAAATGATTGAAACTGCTGATCAAGCAAAGGATATTGCTTCAAAAATGTTAGGTCATAAATTAATCACTAAACAAACTGGTGCAGGTGGTAAAGAAGTTACCGCTGTTTATATCGTTGAAAGAAAAGATGCCGCTCATGAAGCTTACCTTTCTATTGTTATGGATAGAAAAAATCAATCAACTATGATTATTGCTTCAAGTGAAGGTGGTATGGATATTGAAGGTGTTGCAAAGAGAACCCCTGATGCAATTAAGAAATATTCTGTTAAAATTGATGTTGGTGTTTCTGATGAATTAGCAACTGAAATTGCTTCTCAATTAGGTTTCTCTGCTGGTTGTGTTCCTGATGCTGCTAAAAACATTCAAACTTTATTCAAGATTTTCAAGGAAAAGGATGCAACTCAAATTGAAATTAACCCATTAAGTGAAACTTTAGATCATAAAGTTATGTGTATGGATGCTAAATTCAATTTCGATGATAATGCTGCTTATAGACAAGAAGATGTTTTCTCTTGGAGAGATGTTACACAAGAAGATCCTGATGAAGTTACTGCTAGTAAATATGGTTTAAATTTTATTAAATTAGATGGTAACATTGGTTGTTTAGTTAATGGTGCTGGTTTAGCAATGGCAACTATGGATGTTGTTAAATTATATGGTGGTGCCCCAGCTAATTTCTTAGATGTTGGTGGTGGTGCTACCCCAGAAACTATTGAAAAGGCTTTCGAATTAATTTTAACTGAAAAGAAGGTTAGTGCCATTTTCGTTAATATTTTCGGTGGGATTGTTAGATGTGATTTCGTTGCCGGTGGTTTAATTCAAGCTACTAAGAATTTAGGTTTAACTATTCCAGTTGTTGTTAGATTACAAGGTACTAACTTAGAAATTGCTAAGGAAATGATTAAAAATTCTGGTTTGCAATTATACATGGAAGATGAATTAGATGATGCTGCTAAGAAGGTTGTTGAATTAGGTAAGAAATAAATACCTCCACCTCCCAATCTTTGCCAATGAGAAAGAGGAATGAAAAAAAGGTTATATAAATTAGAAATAATTCAACTTAGCCGTGCTGATTGTTATATTTTATTTCCACTAACCACCACCACCCCTTGTACCATCTTTCCATTTATTTATTTATTTATTATTATTATTATTATTATTATTATTATTATTATTATTATCATGATTATTACTATATACTACCATTATTATTATTATTAAAACTTGTTAAATGAGTTTATATATAATTAACTTTCAGATAATAATGAATCTAAATATTCCTCATTAGTTAAATTAATTTCAACTGGATCAAGTTGTTTACTAATGAAATCATCATTAGTTTTATCCTGATCAATTTTAAAATTTAATTTATTATAAACTTCATCCATTTCTAATTTAGATGAAAGTAAAGCCCCACCTAATCTTGGTTGAATTTCCCTAGTTGATTTAGCAGACATTGTAACAATATTAACTTTTTTCTCACCTTCTTGATTATTATTATTACTATTTATAATTTGATTTAAATTTTGATTTTGTTCTTGTAGTCTATTTGACTTTGTTTCATCAATATGATTAAAATCTGAATTTAAAACAACTGTATTTGGACTAGGAGTTAAATGTAAACCATTTGAAGTTTTAGTTATAATATAATAATCAGAACCACCAATTGTACCAGGTTGTGATCGTATTGATGAATCATTATTAGTTAAATTAATTTTTGTTAAATCATTATTAATTATAACACCTTTAAGAATTTGATTTGCTGAACCTAATTTTTCAGCTTGTTCATTAGAAAAATATCTTGTTGTTTCTAATGGTGCAGAAACTTGAATTATCTTTGATTGATCTTTAAATTGAATTGTTGATGTATTTGGAATTGGTCTTTTAGTTTGTACTAAAATTGGAGTTGAATCTTGTGAAATTTGGTTTAAAAAAAGTGGAATACTTTCTAAAACAGGATCTTCAATAACATTTGTGTAATTTTCATCCTCTTCTTCTTCAGGAACGAATAACATGTTTAAAAGTTGTGTATATAAAGAGAAGAGTATTATAGTTTATAATTTTTTTTTTCCTTTTTCAATTTTTTTTTTTAATTTTTTTTTTTTTTTCACATTTATACAGTGAATAAAGTAAAAGTTACTAATATGGAAGAAGACGATGGCCTTTTACTTAACTTTACTGTACCAATTACAACATCCAAGGTGAAAAAACCTACACATAAAATTGTTGGTGGGAAATGGTCTGAACGTCGTCGTGAACAACTTAAACAACAAGGTAGAGGTGGTACATTTGAGAAGAAATTACAAACATCTTCAGCTAATGATACACCTATTGGTCAACGTACAATAGTTAATTCAAATTCAAATTCAAATTCAAATTCAAATTCAAATTCAACTAATTCACGTAATACTAATAATAATGGTGGGGAAATAGTTACATCACTTTTTACAGCTAATAAAGAAATTAAAATTAGAAAAAATGAACAATTAATAGATCAATTACCATCTAATTCAATTTCCCCAAATGCACAATTTGATGAAATTTCAATGCATGAAAATATTAAAAGGACATTAAAACAATTAAAATTTGAAAAACCAACAAAAATTCAAAGATTAGTTATACCAAAATTACAAGATTCGAAAAATGATATTTTTATGCAAGCTCAAACAGGTTCAGGTAAAACATTAGCATTTTTAATACCAATTTTAGATAAATTATTAAATTCTAAAGGTAAATTAAATAGACAATCTGGTATTTTTGCATTAATTTTAACCCCAACTAGAGAATTAGCTCAACAAATTTATACTTTTTTGGAAGAAAAATTATGTAGATTAGCATGTAATTGGATTGTACCAGGGATTGTAATTGGTGGTGAAAAGAAAAAAGCTGAAAAGGCAAGATTAAGAAAGGGTGTTAATTTATTAATTGCAACACCTGGTAGATTAGTTGATCATATTGATAATACTGGGAATTTAAAATTAGGTAAAGTTAGATATTTAATTATGGATGAAGGTGATAGATTAATGGAATTAGGTTTCGAAGAAAATATAAAGAGAATTTTACAAAAATTAAATGATGATTTTGAAATTAATATTGGTAATGAATTAAATGATATTTTACCAAAGAGGAGAATTAATGTTCTTTGTTCTGCAACATTAAAGGGTAATGTTAAAAAATTAGGTGAATTATCATTAGAAAATGGTGGTGAAATTATTTCAAGTGAAAGTAAAAAAATGGATGAAGAACATATGATGGCACCTGATCAATTAATTCAAAGAATTGTTATTGTACCACCAAAATTAAGATATGTTACATTAGCAGGGATTTTGAAAAATGTAATTAAATTAGGTAAAAAAATTATTGTCTTTATGTCATGTTCTGATAGTGTTGATTTTCATTTTTTAGCATTAACATCACATGGGAAATTATTAAAGAAAAATGATATTCAAGGTTCAACATCACCAGATTTAATGGAAAAAACATTAATTTATAAATTACATGGTTCATTAAGTCAAAAAGCAAGAAGTAATACATTAATTGAATTTTCAAAGGATGATAATGAAAATGGGAAAATTTTAATTTGTACAGATGTTGCATCAAGAGGTTTAGATTTACCAAATATTGATGAAGTTATTGAATTTGATCCACCATTTACAATTTCTGATCATTTACATAGAATTGGTCGTACAGCAAGATTAGGTAAATCTGGTGAATCATGGTTATTTTTAATGCCAGGTTTAGAAGAGAATTATATTGAAATAATTAAACCATTACATAAAAAATCACAAATTCAATTTGAATCATATGAAAAAGTTTTAGAATTAGGTTTTGGTAAGGACAAGAATGAAGAAGATGAAAATTTTAAAGGTAATAAATTTAATAGAATTGGTTCATGGGATATTCATGCAACAACTTTCCAATTAGAATTAGAAAGGAGGATAATTGGTGAGAATAGAATGAAAGAAATTAGTGAAAAGGCATTTTTATCACATATTAGAGCTTATACAACACATATTAATGAAGAAAGGGAAATTTTTAATATTAAAGATATTCATTTAGGTCATTTAGCAAAATCATTTGGTTTAAGAGAAAAACCAAAGGCAATTGGTGGTGGTAAAGAAGGATTAAAAAAGAAGAAGATTAGTGGTAAGAATTTAGTTTTTAAGAAAGCTAGAGAGGCTCAAAAGGAGAATGAATTTAATTTGGCTTAAGAATAGTTTAATTGAGATATCAATTTATATATAAAAAGTAATCTTGATAGATTAGTTATTTATAACAAATAAACTGTACAAGGCAATGCAATGCAAGGCAATAAAAGGGTAGACATAAATGCTAGTCGATGTACTTTGACTGAGCGTCTGAGCGTTTGAGCGGTGGTGGGATTGACATGAGCAAAGTCAAACGCGAAAACTACACAATATTGAAATAGTAAGTAATAACTCTATATAACTAACTAGTAACAAGTATAGTATGTTATATGGAGAATCTAGTAAACGACTTTTAGAATCGACGCGAACATCCAAATCACATGAAGCAGGACTTGTAGCTGCAGTGATTAGTGAATGTCATGAAATTGAACGGGTAATGGAAATGGAAAATGCAAACATGCAAAACGAAACGCGTTTGGGGGTTTTGGAGGGGATCTTAGAAAGGAACAAGCGTGTCTTATTAGCTTATGGGGTTCATAGGGCGGGTAGTACGAATACGAACACGAACACGACTACGAATATGAACATTGCAAATACTATTACTACTGCAGCAGAAAGACGTTATTGGGAAGCAAAACAGACATTAAGAGACGGGGTAGGGTTAGCTCTTGATTTAGATTTAGATTTGGATACGGCTAATAATGGGAATTTACTAGGGACTCCCTTTGTGTTCGCTCGTACTGGACCAAATTCCGGTTTAACCCTCGAAGGTGAATTTTCAACAGTTCAGGTTTCCGCGAATAGTCAATTTGTTTTGACCCGCGACGACGCAAATCGACTGAGCAAAACTGGTGAAATTAACATTGTTTTCCCCAACAACAACAACAACATAAACAACAACAACTGTTAATTAATATGGCCCCAATCTTTGTTGTCGTTAAGCACGCCACCTTTGCCGTGTACTACAATCAAAATGATGCCCTCCAAAGACTTGCAAAGGGCGCTTTTCTGCTTCATTTCGGTTCAATCAATGAATTTGTCACTTTCGCTGATGAACACCCATTCCCTCAATGGAAACTTCATGAGTCACAAGCTATTACTACTGATTCAGATGCTGTAGGTGAAGAAACTACTAATAATACAAATGTCTTACATAGAGATTCTTCACCTTCAAACCCACTTTTAGACCCTCCAAGACCAGATGAGGGGTTAAATCCAGTATCTCAACTTTTAGTTTCAACTTCAGGACCTGCTTATGTTGCTAGAAGAGTCCGTACTAGAAGAAGAGTTGCTACAATTAAGAAGAAACCATCACCATCACCACCTCCACCAACTTCTTCAAATATTAATCGTGGGCCATACAAGGGTAAAAAGAGAGGCAGAAAACCAAAAACTGAATTAATTGCTCTGGCTGAAGCTGCTACTAAAGGTAAACGTAGTGGTGATTCTTATGATGAAGAAGATGAAGAAGATGAAGAAGAAGATGATGATGATGAAGAAGAAGATGATTATAATGAAACAAAACGTAAAAAGAGATCTGTTCATCAACCACAACAACAACGTCAATATGCTTGTGCTCATTGTGGAAAAATTTTTGATAAAAAATATAATCATGATTCTCATGCTCGTGTTCATTTAACTTCAAAACCTCATAAATGTTTCCTTTGTGGTAAAGGTTTCGCACGTAATTCTGATAAAAAGAGACATGAAAAGGGTCATTTGAAAAAAATGGAAAAATTAGGTATTAATGATAGAATTTTAATGGAACAAATGATTAAAAAGGAAAGAGAAAAAGAATTAGAAAGACAAAAATTAAAATCAATGGCTGAAACAACAATTGTTTCTCAACCAACTTCTTCAAGTTCAATTATTCAATCTTCTTCAAATGATTTACCTTCATTAACAAATGCCGTTGATGTAATTTCTGGTCAATTAAGTGTTCATGGAATTAATCCTTATTTAAATCAACAACAACCTAATCATCAATCTGCAACTCAACAAGCTATTGCCGCTGCTGCTGCTGCTCAACAATTAGGTCAAACTGGTCAATATAAACCAAAATTTAATAATGATTTATTAGTTAGACAATTTCAACCAACTAATGAACAACAAGCTTTTGAACAACAACAACATCAACAACAATTACAACAACAGCACTTACAACAACAGCAACAATTACAACAAGGGCAAATGCAAGGTGGTGCAGGTATTCAACAATATTTTAATCAACAATTGGGTAGACAATAAATGATATAAATATAAAATGTTGAATATATTGATGGTGATGGTGATGTTATAGTTATGGTGAGTGTATGCGTTTATTGTATTATTTGAATTTACCTTTTATTTTATTGTTATTTGTATATTTGAAAAAAAAAAAAAGAAATTGACGTCTTAGTAGTATATATATATAACAGTGTAATGATAGTCAATAGTATAAATTATTGATTTAATTATTTTAACAAGGGTAACTGTTTCAATTGATTATAAAATAATATTATTGTGAACAATTATTATTTCTGTTACTTAGTAATGTTAATTATTAGTGTAATTTACTAATGAAATTTAGTAATAAATACCATCTGAGATGATTTTAATAGTATGAATTTAACAACATTTGTTGCATCCTTATGGTTTATAAATTTGAAATGTTAGTAAGTAGTTTTATAAGCGAATAAGTATATAAATATATATTGCTGAGCGGACTCAAATTCAAAGTTAACTTATATAGTTTACTCATTTATTAAATTAATTACATTTACTTTCTTCGTTAATTTTGATATTTAATTTATTAGACAATTCGTTAATATTGAGCTTAAAAAGAGAAATTAAATTAAATTGATTCTCTGACTAGGGAAATATTAGAATAAGTATTAATAGATATCCTTTTTACTTCGTAATAAATTAAAACAATTGTAGATTTAACGTTTAAAGTAGAAATTAATTAGGGGGTTCAATTTTTATAAATGTTCACGTTGACGTGAATAGATTTTTTTTTTATATAACGACATATTTTCTTGTTGTAAAAAAGGGAATATTTAAGTTTTATCTAAATTGAGTTAATTAATTTTTGCCACCCGTTACTTCTTCTTTATACAAAATTAATATAAGTGTGTATAATAACCATTTTATGCCTTTATTTTGACTGCTACGTACGTAGGTAGTCGAGGTATAACGTTCCGAAGGTTTCTAAATGAGCAAATACTAACAATAAATACCAGTTGAACCTTCCCAATAATAAGGTAAATTAATTGGGAATGTT